>OY757189.1:77835288-78044688 GCA_963583895.1 Melanophora roralis
CAAAAAATCATCGGTTCTAAATTGGGCGTCCCAGAAGGTGTCTGTAGCATCGGCCTCCAAACGAATTCTGAGCGCCTTAGATATTTAAAGCGCAAAAGCGTGCAATTTGCACTTTTAAATAACCATGAATTTTATTTAATCGAAATAGTTAAACGGATTAGGGTTTCTTCCTGTCTGGTTACAAGCAAGGTATTAGAAAGAAGCCAGCTAAACCTGACCTAGCCCGTTATCCTAGCAACTGCAGTCTTAAGATCGAATGCAGAAGCCCTATTATCTACAGGTGGCAGGGAAAGCCCTTGAAAGCAAGCCATAATGGAAGAGGAAGATGCGGGTTCAGAAAAATCTTGGCGCCTACTATTTATACAAAAATTCAACTTGCAAAAGGTTGCAAGTTGGACCTACAAAATGGTTGTAAGCTCCATTCTATCCGTGCGGTGGAAGCACTGGCATAGAAAGGCATTTCTGACCCCAAAAAATTTAAAAATGTTCTACATAGAAGCAATTTTTTGATTTTTGCACTTCATGCAATTTAAGTTACTGCCCAGGAAAAAATTTCTAGCTACGCCAATGGGTGGAACGCAGTTAAAAGGTTGTAACAGGAATTTTCTTATTAAGGTTTAAGGATTTTTTTCAGTTGGCCACACTGAGATTTTGGGAAGCACAAAACAAGAGCAATTATACCTCACTCTTCACACGACACCTGCTGAGCCCTGGGTATTCAAAATGGCTACAAAATGCTTAATCAAAAAAGGATTTCAGGATTTCTTTAATAATGGCCACACTAGAATATGAAGAAAAATTTATATTAGGGATCATATTATAGGATGGATTACAATTGATTCCAGGGGGGTCATGGGTCACAGAGTTCAGAAAATACCCCTAAGGGTTACGGTTGGCACCCAGTAGACTGTATGGAACAGGCGTATGAGATTGCGCAACCTTTACTGATGGATAGATGTGGTCACCAGAGCGGGTTCTACATTACAAGAGAGGACAACAGATGGTTTTATAGACTATTAAATTTTTAAAGTAGCAGATCTTAAAGTGGAACATGATTGTAAGGTTACCATTTATTTAAGTTGTTAACGGATAACGTGCCTCTTTAACAACAAACTGTGGTGACTCGAGTGCACTGTATGGTTGGATCACGGAAATTCATATAGTTGTCAGATACAAGAGAATAAAAAGAGACTGGAAATTATTACAGAACTGCTTATAAAGTTAAGTGGTTGGAAGGCATTAGTTAGGACTGGGGTTTTCCCACCTCGCGAGTTCCCGGAGGGAAAACAGCAGTTTGCGTTTGAATTGAATTGATTTTTTTTTCAATATTTAAATGCACTTTTATAGATGGTTTTCAACAAATAAATTTATTTGTTAAATTAGTAAATTTTTCTTCGCTTACAAGCACTTTATTTAATTGAAAAAACTTATTTCTAACCATCCCTGGGGGAAATTTAATGAAACTACATTTTAAAAATACATACAAATAATTATATAGTTGTAAGAAGTGCAGTTGTACAGATAATTAAGCTTCCGTTAAAACAAGCTCCACCTAAGGAGCCTATAGAACACCAGAATCAATAAAAAAATTAAGAAGAAAAAAATTTACAGTTGGCCAAGCCCAACCGTATTATAACCTACACAACATTAGAGTGGGGCTCTTTGAAAAGAAAGGCCGATAATATTTGTATTCAGTATTTTTTTTTTTTTTTTTTTTTTTGCATATTTTTTATTATTGAATCTTCGCTTAAGCGAACTAATAATAAGTTTTCAAATCTTAAGACTAATGAAATAATATTAGTCCAGCCAGTGCCAGACAGAAATTTAAGTTCTCATAATAGAAATAGTTATCTTCATCTAAGCGCAATAGTATCCCTCCTTTTCAGACGGGAGTGCCTACTATGTTGCAAGATACTTCGAGCGAGCGGGTTTGGATGTGTTTCCAGCTTATTTAAATACTTGGCCACATATTTCAGGATTTCGCACTTAACAAGTGGAACTTCTAGATCCTTATGGATGTTGCTGTTTTTGACATACCACGGAGCACCAGTTATCATTCTTAGAATTTTATTTTGACGGCGTTGTATTTTTTCTATGTTAGAGGCGGAAGCAGTGCCCCATAATTGTATACCGTAGCACCAAATTGATTTTAAAATTGAGTTGTATAGTAGAAGTTTACAATCCAGGTGAAGCACAGAGTTTCTACCCATTAGCCAGTGGATTTGTGCAGCTTTAAGTTTCATTTGCGTCAGCTTTGCATCTATATGAGGCTTCCATGTGAGGCGGCGATCCAGGTGAATACCAAGATATTTTGTCTCGGATCGTTGAGGCACCAAATGGTTGTTAATAGTGATTGGAGGGCACGTTTCTTTGCGCAAGGTAAAAGTTATGTGAGTACATTTTTGTTCATTTAATTTTATTCCCCATAACCTTGCCCATTTCTCAACTTGGCTTACGTGTTGCTGCAGTTGACTCGAAGCCTCTTTAGGGTCTTTATGAATACTGAGAAAAGCGGTATCATCAGCAAATGTAGACGTGTGCGTAAAACAGTTGGTTGGCATATCTGCTGTGTAAAGCAAGTACAAAATTGGACCTAGTATACTCCCTTGAAGTACACCAGCCCCTATTGGTTGGGAACAACTTATTTGGTTTCTCTCTTTGATCATAAATTGTCTGCCGGTTAAGTATTTTTCTAGCAGGCTTGAAATATTAGCTGGTAGATAGAGATTTAGTTTGATTAACAGGCCTTCGTGCCATACTTTATCGAATGCTTGAGACACATCAATAAAAAGCGCGGAGCAGTACATCTTTTCCTCAAAGGCTTTTCTTATAACCTGTACCAACCTGTGAGTTTGTTCGATGGTACTTTGTTGACTTCTAAAGCCGAATTGGTGATCTGGAATGCAGTTGTTGTCATTCAGGATCGAAGTAAGCTTGTTTTTAACTAGCTTTTCGAACAGTTTCGCCAAAGTTGGTAACAAACTTATAGGCCTATAAGACTCCACCTTCGAAGGATCTTTTCCCGGCTTGGGAATCATCTTTATTAAGGCAACTTTCCATATTGGCGGAAAGTGTTCAAGCCGAATTATGGCATTAAAAACAAAAAGAATAATTCTTTTACCTGTAAAGGGCAGCTCTAAAAGCATTTTGTTGCTTATTTTATCAACGCCAGGAGCTTTTTTGTCATTAAGGTTAGCGATAGCCTCTATAACATCTGAAAATCGGAAACGTATTTCTACAGGACGTCTAGCAACAACAGGCGGTAATTCTCTCACGTCAGTGCCTGAATTGGGAGTGAAGACGTTCCTTAAATGGCTTGTGAACAGATCGCATTTTTCTTCGTCATTTCTAGCCCAGGATCCTCTCAGGTTACGCAGTGGTGGTTTTGCGATTACGGGTCTTTTAAGACGTTTGGCTGTTCGCCATAGAGAATAGTTTGTTTGAGAAGTCGCGTCTAGACCTTCCAGGTATTCCTTCATTGAAGACATTCTAGGTACTTCTAGCAAGTTTTTTAATCGGTTTGTACATTCCTTCAGCTAATTTTTAAGACGGGGCGATCTATACCTTTGCCATTCTCTTCGGGCTCTCCTTTTTTCAGATAAAAGCTTTTCAACATCGGTTGAGTAAATTTTGTTGTATCTGGCCTGACGGTAGGTAGAAGAAGCATTTTCAACGGCTTTTTTAATATTTTTATTGAGGCTACTCAGGCACTCATCGACTTCTTCGGAAGTTTTTAAAGATTGGTGTTCCGAACAGTGCGTGCTGATAAATTTTTTGTATTTTAACCAGTTTATCCTTTTAGATAAGAAAAAATCACTAGTTGCTATTTGGTGAGGACTGCAAATAGTAATTATTGTGGGTGAGTGGTCAGAAGATAAATCCAAGGAGGCTTGAGCAGCAATAAGCTCAGGGGATATACCTTTTGCTACGCCAAAATCTATTACGTCTGGTATTTTATTGTGGTCAGTTGGCCAATATGTTGGTTGCCCAGTTGAAATAACGTGAAGTCTCATTTCCGATACAGAATCATACAAGACACGACCTCTGGGACTTATTAGGCGGGAGCCCCAGTACGTGTGTTTAGCGTTATAGTCACCAGCAGCAATAAAGTGAGGACCTAAAGATTTGTAAAAACTGTTATACTGATCCTTCGTTATGGAGAATCTGGGTGGACAATAAACTGACGAAATAACGAGATTATGGCAAAATTCATCTATGCAGACGTTTGTTGCTTGTATATAACTTTCGGAGAGACCACCTATCCATTGGTGTTTGATTCTTGATTTAATTAATATAGCTGAGCCACCACATGACCTATCTCTGGGATCTTTTGAGTCGTAAAAAGTATAGCCACTTAATTTAAAAGTGCTTCTAGATGTCATATGAGTTTCGGAAATCAACATGACATCAATTTTTTGGTGAGTTAAAAAATATTCGAGTTCGTTTTTGTGTTGGCGGATGCCGTTTGCGTTCCAGAAACAAACCCTGAGGCAGTTCATGGCCTTTTAAGCATGGCCTGCACAAGTGCAGACTGCATTTTTTGCATTTCTTGCATCATGCCGGCCATTTACGCCATAAACTGCGTAAATTGTTTGACCATATATTTGTATTCAGTATAATATTAGTTTGCGGTATAAAGGTAACCATGTGTGCAAGATTTTGAGAAGGTGAAGTAGTATTCAAGCCATTTATAGCCCAAAATGCTTATTCCGGGAGGACATTGGTATGGGGGCTATATCGAAAAATAAACCTTTTAACATCACAAACAATAGGCTTTTTACCAGTGCAAGATAACTTATTTGTGCAAAATTTCATTAAAATATGTTCAAAATTTCGGCCTCTACTTTGATTACAAGAATACATGGACAACCAGATGGACATGCTTAATTCAACTCAAAAAGTGATTGTGATCGGTCTCAGACCATTATTACAAGCATCTGCACAAACGCATAATGTCCCTACCACGTATGTGGGTATAAAAAAAGCAGTTTTTGAGCCTTCGATAACTTTTTTAAAATTAATTACAAATTGTTTAGATAGAAAAATACCCGTATACAGCGTGCCCTTTTTACGAAAAGATATTCTCATGTAATCTTTGGGCTTTCAAATCGTAACACAAGTCGATCTTATAAAAAGAGATAGTAAACGAAAATCATAGAAATTTTTTTTAAATTAAAACCACTGTGGATGTCTTTTCATTAGGCTTTTTATAAGGCCAGTTAGGACAGTGCTGCGAAACAATAAAAATATTTTTACAGAAAGTTTGCGGCAACCTTAAAAATACCGATGAATACTTCTAATTGAGTTTTATATTATTTTTCAACCCATTCTTAAACAGTTAGTCAGCTGTTTTTGTTCAAATTTCTTTTAGTTTTGGGCAAACTTAATTAAATATATTACTATGGGGTCAGATCTAGGAAAAAAAAATTTAAAAAGGCGTCCGCTCTTACGGGAAGCCAAAAAGTGGGAGAAATAAAAAATCCTGGTAAGGGCAAACAAATGTGGTCGCTCAAATTTAAATTGTCTGATGTGCAAGCATGAAGAGAAACAGAAAATGTTTAGAGGGGCATTAAATTCAATTTAATTTTAGGATTTACTCATTCTCCTTCAAGTCAACCCAGAGAATTCTCGTCCTTAATTAAACCGATTAATGGCTTAATAGTGCTCTGTTATCAATTTCTGCTTACTTTTTTAACTTATCTTTCAATGCAATGAAAGGCTTCAGGTTCCGCAGATCAACTGCCTGTTGTTTTCTACTTTATCTTTAAAATGAAAATTGAAACTTTAAATATATTTTAACACATAAAACAAGTTTTTTAACTTTAAAAGATTATAATTAGAAATTTTTTTTATATTTTGTTTAAATAGCTGACATTACTTATACATATATACATATAAAGGTACGTACCTTTGTACTTTTTAAAATAAAAATTATTTCATCAGATTTACTAAAAAATTTAAGTTAAAATATCAGAATATTTAAGCACATCAAGAGCAAATACATGAAACACCAAAATATGTTGCAACTAAAATATTTTTTATTTTTTTTTTTCTCTCTACATTAACAGCAGCAAAAACAACATCATTATTTACAGTTGTCTCATCTGCATGCATTTGAAGTGTCTATGTTTACGTTACGTTACTGCCATTTTAAGACAAAACAATAGCACGTAATTTTTTTGCTTACGTTGACACAAACAAAGGTACAGTAGGACTCATGGGCAGATTGTTTTAAAATTAAAAACCAGTAAGAAATTTTGGAGTTGATTAGTCCCAAGCGTTTTATTCTCAACAAAATAAATTTTATTACATTAAGTAACAACATATCGCTTCAAGTAAGATGTTGGATAAATTCAAGAATAAAATTCTTTAAATTTATTTTTTTTCATTTTGTTAAAATGATTTTCGGATAAAAGCCTTCTATATGAGACATATCTATTGAACTTTTGGTAAGTCTTTTTGGCTTAAAAAGAGGCATATAGGGAATGATATTGTGACGGTTGTGACCATTTTGCTAACATTTTTTCTTATAACTTAAACACTGCAAGAACAAAATTTTTGATCAAAATGATCGCTTAAAGGCTGTGACGGGTGTGACCTTACAAATTTAAATTTAAAAGAATTTTGACTTTCAGATCGAGTTTTATAGATTATTCTTGAGAGCCTGTTTAATTTGTTGGTTTTTACAGTGGCTTAAAGTGTTGGTAGTCGTATTTGATTGATTATTCTACAAAAAACTATTTTTGCTAAGGGAACCCCTTTTAAAAAATGTGACGAATGTAGAAGAGCCAGTTATTCAGTATGTGATAATTTTAAGCTATTGCGAGATAAATTAAATAAAATATGAATCAATTTATTTATATTTTATTTATATCAGTTTTCGTTTTCTTTCAGACGTGAATTTATCGATTTTTTCAAAAAAGAATACATCGATTTTTCCCTAATTCGGGCCGTTTTACAGAGAATTATCTATTTGAAGCGTATGTTGTTAAATGTAATTAAGAGAAAATGCCTTTTTAATATGTGTTTTCATTTACAAATATGCTTGAAGACAACGTTAAGTTAAAAAAAAATGTTGACAGATTTTTATTAGATTTTTCTTCAGAATTCTCAGCGAATGCTGTTAGACGATTTGGGTAAGAATTTTCCACGTTATGTAAACAAATTTGGTGTTATGTTTTTCAGGTAGAAATCTAAAAGAATTCGTTAAGAATTATGTATGTTTAAAAACGTTTCTGTTAGATATCTTACGGACATCGGCCAATTTCGCTGGCTGGGACATCGAAAATTGCACCAATGCTCACGTAAACCGATATGTAGCCAAAGTCACCGATAAATACCTTGGCTCTTTCCTGTCCAGGGTCAAGTAGCTCAAGAATAGAACTTGGTGCCCCAGCATATATATAAGAATTGTACATCACTTTCGGTAGGATAATGCTGGTATAAATAATAAAAAGATCATATGGTCTGAAGTATTTTTCACACTATTTTTAAAACCAAGACATTTCGACACAAGAAAAATATGTTCCGTTCAGCAGATAGCATACTAGATTTCCATGCCTAAAATATCAATAGCTTCTGTCATTACAAAATTAACACAATCCATTTATATTAACGATACAGCATGGCCTACTACGTGTCAAATAGCCAATCGCATTTTTTTTTAACGATATACTGGGGCTCTGTCTGCCATGGAAGGTCATTAAGAGAGATAAGGAATAAAGCAAAAGTGAGAACAATCTTTGCGGTACCCCTTAACTGATTTTCAACTCATTATCCGTTCTTTAATAGTACAAATAAAGCATAGGTTGTCAAAAATTCATTTTTAGTGCAAAATTGTGCTACAAAAACAATAAAAAAAACTCACACCGACGCTTGTTCTCTTTTATTTTAGTTTGATTTCAGTCGTTAACAGGGCTGTCAGTTATGGCGATTTTACGCCAAATGTGGCGATTTTTTAGTGCTCTTGGCTATTAAAATTTAGTTTTGACGCCATGGCGATATAGTTGGCGATTATTTTAACAAACGGCAATGTTTTTCAACTAACTAATGATGAACAAATTTAATACAAATCAGTGTTGCAAAAGTTGTTACGATCGTACTTCTTTTGATGCTATTGGATGGTGGAAAATATCGTGTTACTCCTCTGGCTATGTTGCTTTTTGTAGTTAATATTTTAAATGGTTTAGTTTTGCTTCTTGCCAACTATTTTTTTCGTTCCATGTGATTTTCTTGAAAACTAGCCTGTGAAAAATATTTTTTGTAATATTATTTTACAATCAAAGGTTTTGAATAGTAAAAGTGTTTTCAGACGATACGTATTTTACACATGACTAGTACTTTTTCAATCCACATGTATTTGCATATGTCTGTCAAAATTGTCATTTTACAGACGGTTTATAATTTTTGCTTTCACACGTACATACATAGATGCCAGATTTGACGATTTATCGTCATTTTGACGTTTTTTGGACACAAAAAATGGCTTTTGACGATTGGACGATTTTTGTCCTAATTTTGACGATTTTTATAAAGGTGTTTAGCCAAAACCTAAAAATTTCTGGTGCATAAATATGACTCTAAAATATCACATAATCTCGAAAAAGTGGTACCAAATGAAAGGTGTATAAAGGTCCTTCAGCCTTAATACTCTCAGCACAACACATCTATAATATACTATATGTATTTATGTACACTAGTACACTATAAATGTATATCTTATGTATTCGGCTAAAAAGAACAAAAAGAAAAAACAAGTGTCTTCCGCTTTGAAACCCCATTTTTAGTCAACCCATACTAGCTATTATATATAGTTAGAACACTAATATAAAAAGGATTAGAAATAGGATGCTTGAAAACCAATTCTGTAAAAAAAATTATTTGTTTAAAATAAAATCTGTGAAAAATTTGTTATACTTATATTTGCGTTTTTTCATTTTTAGTTTGTTTTGCTTTTAATGATGAAATTTTGCCTTTTTTGTAACTACTTTTGACGAAACTACTTTGTTTGCCCCTTTTTTAATTATTATTAGCTAAAAAAGTAATTAAAATCATATATTTTAATGTTGACGATTCTCTGACGATTTCCAAATCTTATTTTGACGATTTTGACGATTTTTTCTCAAAGATTTGACGATATTGGACCAAATTTATCTGGCAACTATGCGTACATATGTTATTACATCTGACATAACCTTCAAACCAAAATAAACAACTTGCATTTCCTTGTTGTTATTCTAAAAGCAGCTGATGACACATGCTTTGTCAGATGAAAATAGAGCACGCTCTAATTACAAATTTGTCATATGACATTTACATATGTGTTTCACACATGTAGTGTTTAAACGCGTTCAGATGGCAGATATCAATTTCTCACTGCAAAATTTGACAAGTTATGTGTAAAATACATATCGTCTGAAACCCCTTTAAATAATAAATAGGTTTAAAAAACGTGACTTTAAGATTACTTCAAAGCCTTTATTGGTGAATTACGTACAATATTTTGACCCAAAATGGTACAGAAGGAACAGATTAAGCTGAAGTTTATAGCTTACTAAATGCATCTTTTTAATTTCTTGAATTAGTTGCTACATAAGCAAAAAAATGTTTTTTTAACTTTCTATGTATAGATTCACACATTCAAAAACTATACTGAAGGTAATATTAACATAACTCGCATATTACTCCTTTTTGTATAAAATAACCTTGTTTGCCACAGATTTTACATTTAAAATTACTGCAATACCAATGCTGCATTAAGTTGGTGTTTTAATCTAAGCAAAGTTTTTAGTATTTAACAACATGTCACTTAACAAAGTAACTGTCATTCTACGTATTCTCTTAGTTATACAAATTTTCAATTCTTCCTTTTAATTTCTTGGTGTACAAAAAAAATTTAATTTTTACTTTAATTAAATGGTTATTTCTTTTTATTTAATTAATTTAATAAAAAAAAAACATTAATATTTCATATGTTTATTTAAGAAAAATAATTTTTGAGTTTTTTGCATCAAAAACAATAGATTTTTATTATGGCCAATTTTTTGGCGACTTTTTTTGTTTTTAAACTCAAAAAAATATTTTTTGGCGATTTTTGGCGATTTTTGATACCCGTTTTGGCGACAGACCCTGAAAAAAAACTGACAACCCTGGTCGTTAATTGAGTGTTAACGAGTGCACATGTGCGGATGCTTACTGCTTTTTTTTCAGCTTTCTTGTTTTTTCAGCTTTGATTTAATTTCAAAATAAACCAGCAAACAAAATAATATAATGGAAGATAAAAATTTTTGTTTTGTCATTAAAAATGATTTTGGTAACATGCAATACATTTTATGTTACCAAACATTTAAAACAAAGAAAACAAGAAAAACTTAATTTATAATACCTAAATACACTTAATTTTTTAAGTTTTAACTGTAAATTAAACTCGCCCAATGGAATATGTGTTAAAAAAAAATTGTCTAATTCTGTAATAACTGAGGCATATTTTGTATTTAATTTTAACAACTTTTTATACCCTTCACATAGTGATAGGGTATATATCACTTTGTCATTCCGTTTGTAATTTCTTTATTATTCATTTGCGACCCCATAAAGTATATATATTCTGGATCCTTATAGATAGGGAAGTTGAAATAGCCATGTCCGTCTGTCCGTCTGTCTGTCTGTCTGTCCGTCTGTCCGTCTGTTGAAATCAAGTTTCCGGAGTCAGATAAAAAGATACAGATCAGTAAATGGTGTCAAACGATTACAAATATCCCGCTAACAATCGCTATTTAAAATCAGCAAAATCGGTTCACTATTGACCGAGATATAAGCGAAAACCCAGAGTAACCCATTTTTTTTAGGACAAAATCCGTGCATATATCCCTATATATCTCAGTAAGTATAATCACTTTTGCCACAAAACTTGGCACGGATACTCCTAAAGAAAGGACCTAAATAATGGAAAAAGTTTTTTCCGATAGGACCAGGGGAAGGGGTATTTTTCCTACAATTGCACAAATATGGTGAAATATTTTATGCGCTATATCTCGTAAACTATAACAGCTATCGACTTAAAATGTTTTACAAAAATTAATTGTACCCTAAGGGCTACACTTTAAAAAAAATTTTTTTGAGTGGGGGCAAAAAAAGGGGTAGCTCCCATACAAATTAATGATTTGTATGAAATTTCCGATACGCTATATCTCAGAAACTATAAATGACATCGAAATGAAATGTTCTACATAAAGTAATTGGACAATAAGGGCTACGCCTTAAAGAAAAAATTTTTTGGGTGGGGGCAAAAAAAGGGGTAGCTCCCATACAAATTAACGATTTTTATGAAATACCGATACGCTATATCTCGGAAAGTATAAAAGATATCGAAATGAAATGTTCTACAAAAAGTAATTGGGCAGGAATGCCTACGCTCTAAAGAAAAAATTTTTTGAGTGGGGGCAAAAAAAGGGGTAGCTCCCATACAAATTAACGATTTTTATGAAATACCGATACGCTATATCTCGGAAAGTATAAAAGATATCGAAATGAAATATTCTACAAAAATTAATTGTACCCTAAGGGCTACACTTTAAAAAAAAATTTTTTGAGTGGGGGCAAAAAAAGGGGTAGCTCCCATACAAATCGACAATTATTATAAAATATTCGATACGCTATATCTCGGAAACTATAAAAGATATCGAAACAAAATGTTCTACAAAAAGTAATTGGGCAAGAATGCCTACGCTTTAAAGAAACAATTTTTTGAGTGGGGGCAAAAATAGGGGTAGCTCCCATACAAATCGACAATTATTATAAAATATTCGATACGCTATATCTCGGAAATTATAACAGATATCGAAATAAAATGTTCTATAAAAAGTATTTGGGCAAGAATGCCTACGCTTTAAAGAAAAAAATTTTTGAGTGGGGGCAAAAAAAAGGGGTAGCTCCCCTACAAAAAGTGATTGGACATCAAGGGCTACGCTCTGAAGAAAAACATTTTCGGATAAGGGGTTAAGAAGGGGTAGCTCCCATACAAATTAAAAATTTTTATAAAATTTTCGATACGCTACTTCTGGAAAACTATTACAGCTATCGACTTCGAATATTCTACAAAAAGTAATAATCAAATAATTCATACATTTTGGAGAAGAGCAGGGGGACTAGAACATCCCATAACATTTAATAAGCTTTATTAACCTTTAAATATGAATAATGTCGAAAACTTTTAAAACTCTTGACCTCAAACTTTCCTCATCTATTTATATTATTCATACGAACGTTAAAATTTTGTATAT
The DNA here is from genome assembly GCA_963583895.1 of Melanophora roralis. Classification (NCBI taxonomy): domain Eukaryota; kingdom Metazoa; phylum Arthropoda; class Insecta; order Diptera; family Rhinophoridae; genus Melanophora; species Melanophora roralis. The sequence continues at coordinate 77,847,570 of OY757189.1, forward strand.
TTTTCTATGAACTTTAAAACTTGCACAAGGTTTTTTATTATATTATTTGCAGTACAAAATTACTCGGCTGGGTATATTTAAAGACCAATGTGAAGGGTATATAAGATTCGGCACAGCCGAATATAGCGCTCTTACTTGTTTTAAGTTCATTTTCATTTTGCTTTAAAAAGTAAAATTCATCACATTTGCAATGCTTAGTTTTTTGTTTGCTGGGCAATTTTCTCTTATCCAATACAGACGCATTTCATTAAATGAGAGTTTTGACAACCTATGAAATAAAGCCATATCTCATAAAGCTTAATATAAATCGAGAAAATTTTTCACCGACGCCAAAAGCAACAAGTTTAGTAGGGTACGATGCCAGATTGTATCATACTCCTTAGACTAAACAAAAAACAACAATTTTCATACTTTTAACCCCACTGTATAGTATTGTAAAATGGCAATGTTTTTGTTTTTAGACTAAAATCATAGAAAATAAATGCATAGACTTTTAACGAAAGTACATATGCATATACGCGTGAATACATGCATTCGAAGAAAAAAATTTTTTTGAAAGAGATTTTGTAAGGTAGAGCCACTTTTAAGGTATTAAGCTTTACATTAAGATTTTAATATCGAAATGTTGGTTTAGAATTTATGTATTTTTTATGGCTTCCTAAGTCTAAGGTTGTTTTTACAATTACAAGTGCCCACTCGTACAACTACGATTGTGCAACGAATGTAGTTTTAGCAACTTTAAAATACAGCAACCAATTATACTTTGTTTGAATGTATGTGTAAAAGGACATTTATTACACATACGTATGTGTACAAATGCAGTTTAAGTAGAAAATTACCAGAAAATTTTGACAAATTTTATTTCTGGCACCTTGTAGATTTATATGGATGATGACAATTGTTTTAAATGCATCTAGTGTTTTGCTTCGTTCGCATACGTGCCCAAGTCATGTTGCCAAATGTCTTAATTTTCGGCAGTACATTCTAAGGCCTACAAGTTTTTTTGAGAAACAAGTTTGTTTGTGTTCAGTTCTTCGACCAAATAGACCCTCTCTATGACACAATTTAACCCTTGATCCTTAAATTTAGTTTTACTATTCTTACACATACATAAGAATATTATTTTAACTTTACATTCAAACATTTTTTTTATTATATAAAAAAAAATTCATGCCTTAAATGTCTATAGGCCTTTGGCTTTTGAATTTATTCAACTCATGAATGTGTTTTTTTTATATTTTTGTCTGCATTTATCTTACACAAGTATTTTACGGTTTATTTTTATGGTAGAAAGGGAGTTGCCAAGTTTATTCCAAAAACTGGATATTTTAAATGGCAAAACATTTTTGTTTGAAAATTACTGTTTCAAAAATATTTTTTATGGATATACATAATTAACAATACAAAAGTTATTGTAGTTAAATTAACAGGTATTGTGAAGATCGTTAAAAAATGATGTTGTTCACTTAACAATAACATTTGACTTCAACGATGGCCAATGCCGCTTAAAAACTTTAGCGTTAAAATAAGTTACAGAATCGCAACACTCGCTTGGCGTTTTTGAACAAAGAGCGAACAACCTTAGAGCGCCACACTTCTTTAATATGTATAATTTTTTAATTTTTGCTTAAATTATTTGGCTTCAGTTCATTAATTTTTTTTTTTTTTTTTTTTTTTTTTTTCATATATTTATTATTGAATCTTCGCCTGTGGCGAACTAACAATAAGTGTTCAAATCTTAAAACTAGGTAGTTAATATAAGTCCAGCCAGTGCCAGACTAAAATTTAAGTTCTCATATTAATTATCAAGCTTCATATAAGCGCAATAGTATCCCTCCTTTTCAGGCGGGTGTGCCCACTATGTTGCAGGATGTTTCGGGCGAGCGGATTTGGGTGAGCTTCCAGCTTATTTAAATACTTGTCCACATAGTTCAGGATTTCGCATTTAACTAGTGGAACTAGTAGATCCTTGTGGATGTTGCTGTTTTTAACATACCAAGGAGCACCAGTTATCATTCTTAGGATTTTGTTTTGCCTGCGTTGAATTTTTTCTATGTTGGATGCGGAAGCAGTGCCCCATAATTGTATACCGTAGCACCAAATTGGTTTCAAAATCGATTTGTAGAGTAGAAGTTTACAATCAAGACGAAGCACAGAGTTTCTGCCGATTAGCCAATGAATTTGTGTAGCTTTAAGTTTCATTTGCGTCAACTTCGCATCTATATGAGGCTTCCATGTGAGGCGGCGGTCTAGGTGAATACCAAGATATTTTGTCTCGGTTCGTTGAGGCACCATATGGTTGTTAATAAGAATTGGAGAGCACGTTTCTTTGCGTAAAGTAAAAGTTACGTGGGTACATTTTTGTTCATTTATTTTTATTCCCCATAACTTTGCCCATTTTTCAACTTGGGTTACGTGTTGCTGCAATTGGTTTGAAGCCTCTTTAGGGTCTTTATGAATACTAAGAAAAGCAGTATCATCAGCAAATGTCGACGTGTGTGTAAAACTATTGGTTGGCATATCTGCTGTGTAAAGCAAGTACAGAACTGGACCTAGTATACTCCCTTGAGGTACACCAGCCCCTATTGTTTGAGAAGAACTTATTTGGTTTCCCTCTTTGATTTTAAACTGTCGACCGGTTATGTACTTTTCTAGTAGGTTGAAAATATTAGCTGGAAGGTTTAGCTTTAGTTTGTTTAACAGGCCTTCGTGCCATACTTTATCGAAAGCTTGAGAGACATCTATAAAAAGCGCGGAGCAGTACTTTTTTTCCTCCAAAGTTTTTCTTATAACCTGCACCAGTCTGTGAGTTTGTTCTATTGTGCTATGTTGACTTCTAAAGCCAAATTGGTGATCTGGAATGCAGTTGTTTTCATTCAGGATCGGAGTAAGCTTGTTTTTAAGCAGCTTTTCAAACAGTTTTGACAAGGTTGGTAACAAACTTATAGGCCTATAAGACTCCACCTTAGAAGGATCTTTACCAGGCTTAGGAATCATCTTAACTAAGGCAACTTTCCATATTGGTGGAAAATGTTCAAGCCGTATTATGGCATTAAAAATAAAAAGAATTATTCTTTTTGCTGTAAAAGGTAGCTCAATGAGCATTTTGTTGCTTATTTTATCAACGCCAGGAGCTTTTTTATCATTAAGGTTAGAAATAGCTTCTACCACATCTGAATATCGGAAACGTATTTCTATAGGATGTCTAGAAACAACAGGCGGTAATTCCCTCACGTCAGTGCATGTATTAGGAGTGAACACGTTTCTTAAATGGCTTGCGAGCAGATCGCATTTTTCTTCATCATTTCTAGCCCAGGATCCTCTTAGATTGCGCAGTGGTGGTTTTGCGATTACGGGTCTTTTGAGACGACTGGCTGATCGCCATAGAGAATAATTTGTTTGAGGGGTTGCGTCTAGACCTTCCAAATACTTCTTAATTGATGCAATTCTGTGTACCTCCAGCAAGTTTTTTAAGCGATTTGTACACTCTTTTAGCTTCGTTTTAAGTTGGGGCGATCTATGCTGTTGCCATTCTCTTCGCGCTCTCCTTTTTTCAGATAAAAGCTCCTCAACATCGACAGAAAAAATTTTGTTGTATTTGACCTGACGGTATGTTGAAGAAGCATGTTCAACGGCTTTTTTAATGTTTTCATTTAGGATATTTAGGCAATCATCGATTTCTTGGGGAGTTTTTAGTGGTATGTGTTCCGAGCAGTGAGAGCTGATATATTTTTTATATTTTAACCAATTTACTCTTTTTGATAAGAAAAAATCACTAGTTGCTATTTGGTGAGGACTGCAAATAGTGATAATTGTGGGTGAGTGGTCAGAAGATAAATCCAAGGAGGCTTCAGCCTCAATAAGGTCCGGTGATATACCTTTTGCCACGCCAAAATCTATTACGTCTGGAATTTTATTATTGTCCGTTGGCCAATAGGTTGGTTGTCCAGTTGAAATAACGAAAAGTCCTATTTCCGACACTGAGTCATACAAGACACGACCTCTGGGACTAATTAGGCGGGAGCCCCAGTATGTGTGCTTAGCGTTATAGTCTCCAGCAGCTATGAAGCGGGGACCTAATGATTTGTAGAAACTGTTGTACTGATCCTTCGTTATGGAGAATCTGGGTGGACAGTAAACTGATGAAATAACAAGGTTATGGAAAAATTCATCAATGCAGACGTTCGTAGCTTGGATATAACATTCCGAGAGGCCACCCAACCATTGGTGTTTAATTCTTGATTTGATTAGAATAGCCGAGCCACCACATGATCTATCCCTAGGATCCTTTGAATCGTAAAAAGAATAACCACTAATTTTAAAAGTGCTTCTAGATGTCATATGAGTCTCAGAAATACACATAACATCGATTTTTTGGTTCATCAAGAAATATTCGAGCTCGTTTTTGTGTTGGCGGATGCCGTTTGCGTTCCAGAGTTCATTAATTTAATATATTTTTTCTTAGAACAATTTAATATTCTCCATTAATGTTTACTTGAAAAAGCAAGTTATTCTACCGGTACTTGCCAAGTAGAATGCTTTTTCGAATCCAGCTACAGAGCTTCATCAGTATTGTTTTCGGATGTTAAAATTATCTGCTTAACTTAGAAGAACTAGCTTTTTAACAAAAAGTTTCTTTAAATATTAATGGAAAATTTTCGCTTTTTAGTTTGGGTTAAGTTTCTATAATATCTCTTTATTAGAAGGAATTATTAATTTTCCGTTAATGTTGAAAGAAACTTTAATTTTGAAAAAAGCAGATTTTTCTACCGATACTAGCCGAGTAGAATACATTTTCGAAAGCAGCTACGCAATTTTATCATCAGTACTCTTTGAACGGTAGTAGTGTAAACATCACCTACATATTTAACTTACATGTAACAGAGAAAGGGATACGGCATGACTGTTTTACCTCTTTTCTTATTCTGTAAGTTAGGACGAAGTTTACTTTTCATATACACTATGCTTTTTTAAACAATTAATTAATGGAAAATATTAACTTCTAATTAAATAAACATGGAAGCTACCGCTTTCATTGCCTCTACCCAATTCTCACCCCTCCCCAATGTAGGTCTTATTACCCTATTAGTTTTTGTAGAAAATTAAAACTCGATAGCTGTTATAATTTTCGAGATACAGGGTATCGAAAATTTCGTAAAAATCGTTCATTTGTATGGGAGCTACCCCTTTTTTTGCCCCCACTCAAAAAATTTTTTCTTTAAAGTGTAGGCCTTGTTGTCCAATTACTTTTTGTAGAACATTTGAATTTGATATCTGTTATAGTGTGCGAGATATGGCCTACCGAAAATTTCATACAAATCGTTAATTTGTATGGGAGCTACCCCTTTTTTTGCCCCCACTCAAAACATTTTTTCTTTAAAGTGTATGCCTTGTTGTCCAATTATTTTTTGTAGAACATTTGATTTCAATATCTGTTATAGTTTCCGAGATATGGCGTATCGAATATTTCATAAAAATCGTTAATTTGTATGGGAGCTACCCCTTTTTTTGCCTCCACTAAAAAATTTTTTCTTTAAAGTGTAGGCCTTTTTGTCCAATTACTTTTTGTGCAACATTTGATTTCGATATCTGTTATAGTTTCCGAGATATGGCGTATCGAATATTTCATAAAAATTGTTAATTTGTACGGAAGCTACCCCTTTTTTTGCCCCCACTCAAAAGCTTTTTTCTTTGGAACGTAGGCCTTGTTGTCCAATTGCTTTTTGTAGAACATTTGATTTCGATATCTGTAAAAGATTCCGAGATATAGGTTACCGAAAATTTCATAAAAATTGTTAATTTGTGTGGCAGCTACCCCTTGTTCACCCCCCGACCAAAAAATTTTTTTCTTTAAAACATAACTCTTAATGTTTAATTACTTTTTGTAGAACATTTGATTTCGATATCTGTAAAAGTTTCCGAGATATAGGTTACCGAAAATTTCATAAAAATTGTTAATTTGTATGGGAGCTACCCTTTGTTTACTCCCCACCAAAAAAATTTTTTCTTTAAAACATAACTCTTGATGTAGAATTTTTTTTTGTAGAACATTTGATTTCGATATCTTGTATAGTTTCCGAGATATAGCGCATAAAATATTTCACAAAATTTGTGCAATTGTAGGAAAAATATCCCTTCCCCTGATCCCTTCTGAAAAAAATTTTTTCATTACTTAGGTCCCTTCTTTAGGAGTATCCGTGCCAAGTCTTGTGGCAAAAGTGACTATACTTACTGAGATATATACGGATATATGCACGGGTTTTGTCCTAAAATAAATGGGTTACTTTGGGTTTTCGCTTATATCTCGGTCAATAGTGAACCGATTTTGCTGATTTTAAATAGCGATTGTCTCCTGGATATTTTTTTAATAGTTTGACACCAATTACTGTTCCGTATCACTTTATTTGACTTCGGAAACTTGATTTCAACAGACGGACAGACGGACAGGGCTATATCAACTTCCCTATCTCTAAGGATCCAGAATATATTTACTTTATGGGGTCGCAAATGGATAAAACAGCAATTAAAACGGAATGACAAACTAATATATACCCTTATCACATACTTATGTGAAGGGTATAAAAAGCATATAATCTGTTATTTTAATTTTTTTTTATAACAAAATAGGCCTTTTAAAAATTTGATGTTGGGATTTTTTAAAGAATTTGTCAGTTTTAAGCTCAATTATTGCAACAGCGTTTGGTAACCATTTTTCAGTTTTTTGTCTTTGTTTAAGTCAGGTAGATTTCGCATATTTACACTTAATGCTACGTGTTCCGTTTGCGATAAGTAAATAAAATAGATTTGTCAAGTTTCAGCTTTGGTTGCATGTTTTCACATGTTTACGTACATACATATAAACGTATAAACATCCTTATTTTACAAAATGAAATGTCCCCAATACTAAAAACAAATGTATGAATGGACATACGTACATACATATGTATATGTATTTGCCTCCTTGTAAGCATTTGCTTGTATTTTTCAAATACATATGCATGTCTGTCCATTGTATGGTGGATTTAAAATTCATTTTTGCATATACATATTTTATCTTTTTTTGTAATGTTTCTGTTTTGAAATTAAATTTTTAATTTTATATATACCAAAACAGTGTCTTTAGAATTTGTTATGTTTAAAAAAAGACACTAACCCTCCAAAAAAAATCTTTACAAAAAATTAAATCTGCCATAACTGAAAGCGAATGTTTAAAATGAGTTCAGAACAGAGTATAGAAATAAAATATAGGTCCTGGTAAATCTCATTAAGGTGAGTTTTTAATGATGTCACAATAACGTGCGGTTTTAGGCCAAAAAAACACGAAACAAGTTAAAGCTTAAACATAAATAAATTTGAAAACGAATAAAATTTGTTTATTTAAGAAAGAATTGATATACTCTCTTTTTGTACTTTCCAAAATATTAATGGTGCTTTTGTGCTAATGCAATACCTGAAATTTTCTAAAATACCCGTTTTTTAAAATCAGGTATTTATAGTGCTTTTAAAGATTTTCCTCAGTATTTTAAGTGCCTTTTCAGTAGCAAATAATTTTTTCTATACTTTTTAATGTTATATGTAAACAAAAAAATTTTTGTTTTCTTTTGTAAAAGTTCATAAATTTAATAAATTCGAGGCAATTTTTTTTATAAAGGTGGTACTCTGTTCGATTTTACGAAAAAAGATGAGGAACATTAGTTATTTCGATTGAAAATTTGACAAGCAACATTCTTATATAAACCCTTAAAATATGGTACGTTTTTTATATTATATAGACAAAAAAATCCATATGTTTTTATGTGTTGCTTGCTAAACAAAATTTATTTGATAAATTTCTTTGTTTTTTTTTTTTTTTAATTTTAAATTTAAGTTTATAAAAAAATCAGATTTTTTCAGAGTTTTATGTTGCTTTAAACTTTACTTCATGCTTGGTACAATCGAAAGCATTAAAAATAATTAAGATATTTTTTTAATGTTTTTGTCTTGTTTGCATTTGCATACTAATTTTTACCTTTTTCCCATATTTCTTAAAATTTTTTTGTAAATAATTGACTCAATTACGTTCGATTTTAAGCTTTTGAAAAAATTTCGTGCTGAATAACATAAGCTGTAGTTATTTCACACGAAAATATAAATGTTGAATGAATGTTGTCAGCCAGACACATTTCACATGTTTTTTTAACACTACGAACTGAGTACTACTCATGCACGAAACATTTTGCACGAAATGCCGAACACAGTACCTAGCTTAATACATTAAAATAGGTATTTATTATTTGACAAAAACATACTTGTAGCTAAACATATTTTGGTGTTATAACCTAATCTGAATCAGCTGTTGGTTCATGAATTTCTCCGAAACTTTAAGGACACCTTAAAAGAAAATGGTCATCCCTACAAATACCTGCTTTTTAAAAAAGAAGTTTTAAACCAAATTTCGGGTACTGAACATAGCTGCCAGATAGTTTTGCTCAAATTTTGGCAAAAAAATCGTCAAAACAACTCTTGAAATCAGCGATGCCAACTTATCGCGTTTCGCGCTAGATTTAGCGCTTTTTAACTACTCAAAAAGCGCATTTTTACTGCAAAATTGGCCCGTTTTGCGCAGTATTCTTAAAATAAATTTAGACTCAAAAACATAAACTTTTAGTTTTTTCTAACTTTTGCAAGCTAATATTTTTACTACTTTTTTCTAACAGTCGATGGATGATAGAATAAAGCTTTAAAAATTTTTTGCTAAAACTCACCATTACCTTCTTACACACAAAAAATATACCATGTAGTCCTTACTTAAATCAAGCTTAAACCAAGTACGGGTTTTCGTAAACCAAGTACAATTTATCTAGTATGAATTGTTTACTTTTGGGCCCATTTGAGCCAAAAAAGGATTGATTTAGGTCTGAAACCGTACTTGATAGAAGCTTAAAATAATTGATTTATTTAAGTGTAAATGGCGAAATAAAAACTTATTTTTTTGACTAAATGAACTTTATAAAAGAAGAAGAAAGACCTTTATATTTTTTATATATATTTTTATACATACATATGTATTTTATATTGATAATTTTAATTTGTTTTTCTATGCTTGCTGTAAGCTGGGATTTGAACTAGGAACTCTCCGAACTGCAACACCAGCGAGCTACCATCTACTCTACCGAGACACTTTGTTTTTAAAAGTAAAAATATATTTAAAAAATATATTTTTAAAAATTAGGTATTTCTTGGCAAATTGCTTACTAAACATGTCGTTTAACGATTAAAATATATATACATTTTTGAAAAAAACATGATTTTAAGCCAAAAATTTTTTGTGCAGATTGATTTTGTATTTTAGCGCGCTTTAACTTTAAATATCTTGCAAAAAAATTTCTTAGCGCTTTTTGGCGCGTTTAAATAGGGTGAACAGCGCGCTTCTACCTCAAAAAGTTGACAACGCTGCTTGAAATCGTAAAATAATCGTCAACCCTAAAATTTATGCTTTTTCTTTATAATTTTTAAATTGATAATATAAAACTTGGAATTCAAAATGCTTAAAAAAGTAGTTTCTGTAAAAAAAAATAACAAATTTAAAAGCAAAATTTATAATTTTAAGCAAAAATCTGCATATTTAAAAATCGGTATAAATATTGTTTAGCATTTATCTCGACCCGGTGAATTAATTAAAATCACAAAAATTTTAAAAAATATTGTCTTCTTTCTTGTGATTTCAAATCATTTTCCCAAACATTATTTTTTGGAACATACCCAGGGTACACGTATACCCCGAACATACCTTGAATGTTTCTTTTTAATTGAAATTTATTATTTATTGGCCCAACCGAAGTCGAGCCTTAACAAAAAATTTATTTTAGACTCATTAGAGTGCTCCTCTCCACGGAAATCTTTAGTAAAAGGCGAAAGATTTATTCGACAACTGAAGAGAAGCCAGAGTGACAAATAACACAAAAAACTTGCATTGTATAGTAATAGTTTTGTACACTAAATGAGAATTTTTTTTAAAAAAATTTTAGTGAGGTGCTAGTAGTTCACTAAACATCACATTAGTAGTAACAATGTATGTGAGTGTGATTGGATATATGTACATACATATCTTAAAATAAACCACCATGGCACAATCATATTGTATCGCTAGCCAGGGATGATATATATTTTTATAATTGATTACGTACCACAAGCTATTAAAATAGTACGTTTTTGGCTCCGATTATAGTAGAATGATTTTCTTTTTAAATGTTTATAATTCGTTGGCTACTATCTTATGCAAGGTATATTGAACAAGGTAGGAGTAACTGATCAGCTGACTTTTACTTCCGCCATATGTTTTCTAGCTTAGCTTAGCAAATTTTTTATGTTATACATATAATGGTTGTGTATACTGTTTGTATGTGTGATCGCAACATGTTTGACAACTAAGCTGAAATTCAGCAACGACAAAATACATGCAAAATTTTTACAGGATGTTGTTGTTGCAGAGACGAGGTAACCTTCTTATTTCGACATGTATCTTATTTATATGTTTATGCTTATGCGCCAAACTAAAAATAAACTGAAAACCTTCATATGTATTATTGCTACGTCTATATGGACCAAAAGAAGCAAGGCATATAATGTGCGGTAATAGTACATTTTGTTTTAAAAGAAAAAATGTTTAACCAACGGCCAAACCTTATGAATTTTTCATATGTAAAATAATTACATTAACTGGAAGCAAAAAATTGTGTAGTTGTGTAAATAGCTTTAATACGCCGCAGGCTAAACAAGGTATTTTTAAGTATACATATGTATATTGGTGTACCAATAATAGAATGTTTGTATGATTTTAATCATCCCTGATACTAGCAACCAAAATAAACAAGTAAAAAAAGCAAAGAAACACAACAACAAAGCAAAATATAAAAAGTCAAGCGTTAGTAAACGTTTAGTGTACAGGGTTGGGATGTTTGAAAAAGGTATATGATTTTAAGAATATTTTAACTTAATTTGTATATTTGTATGTTTAAGTAATCAGCTTGATAACGCGAAAAAAATATTTATTGTTTTCTGATTAAATATTTTCGGCAGATAGAATAATTATTTTCATTATTTTTTTTTGCACAAAAATAAACTAATTTTTAATATTTTTTTGAGAAAATTGTTATTATTTTCGATCTATGTATTTTTTGGCAGAACTATTTTTTGCCAAAAAAGTTGATATACCCTTTTTTTTTAATTTTTTTGCAAGAATAAATGCCAATTATTGATTTCTGTTGCATGCTTTTATTTTTGAGTACATACTACTACTACTAATAATTTTAAAAAACAGTTATAAGAAACATTAAAAATAATTTAATATACATACATATGTACATATATTTTATTTATAAAAAAAATCGGTATCCTAATTTTATTCAAAAAGTTAAAAATTCAAATCTTTATATTACTTCTGCCAAAAATTTAACAAACCAAACAAAAGTTTTTATTTCTGCTTCGAAAAATAAAACTCAAAAAAATTAGTATTATTATATGTAAAAACAATCAAGAATTTAAGAAGCATCTATCTCGTCTTCAAAAAAATTTGTTTAATACTAAAAATAATATTGAAAAAGTCAGACAATCAAAATTATTTCTGCTCCAAAAACTAAACAAACTTTTTTAATTAATAAAACTTTCCTAATACCAGATATGTATGTACTTGTTACTATTTAACTATTACATTTAACATTAATAAAATATCAAAATATTATTAATATATAATTTTACAGGTAATTGTGTTTAGGTACAATTATATATTTAGGATTTTAAGAAAACTAGGGTCTATTGTTTGTTTTGGTTTTAATATGTTCATACAATTGTCATTTTACTTGTTTTCCATACCTGAGCTTCTCATCAACGCACGTAGTTGCCATATAAGTTGGCTTAATTAAACCTAAATTTTGGAAAAAAATTGTCAAAACATTTTCTGGATATCTTTAAAGAATTATCAGCCCTAAAATTAATGGTTTTAATAACTCATTCCTTTAAACTAAAAAAAGATACAAAAGAGTTCTTGGAACTTTCTGTAAAGTAAGAATGTAAATAAAGTTTGCTATCTTTTTCGACCATTGCAGTACATGCAAATTTGTGTATTTACGTACAAAATTTACCTTTTTTAAAGTTTTTATCAATAATGATTATATCTTATTTGTTGACGGATCAATCTCTAAATATGTCGTTAACTAAAATGCAAAACCACGTAATCCCAATCGATCTTTTAACATATTTTATTAAAGGGCACGTGACAATCAATTTTTGTAAAGCTTTAAAGAAAACTTAAAACAGATTGCCGGAAAAAAAATTTTACAAGCACTGCTTTTGTTATATAGAAAATGTGTTTGCTTCTCCTGTGAAATGTTTAAAAATGTAGTTACGTGGTTTTGCATTTTAGCTGACGATATGTTGTTTTAATTTCCTACCAAATAATCTAATACACACTGAAAACTTATATTAACAGTATTTCAGTAGCGTGTAGCATGCAATATTGAAGGGTTATTGTAAGTAATCAGAAATATGAATCACGAATCACGAGAAAAGTATATTAGATGTTTATCATAATTGTGATATTTATTTTAGAATAGTTTACTAATATAGTTTACTAATATATATAATAGTTTTTTAATATATTTTTTTAACCACACAACGGCTATATTTTTCTAAAGTTGAAAATAAAAAACTTATTTTGATTTTTGGAATTGTTTTGAATTTTTACATACATATGTACACTTAAACATATAATCGTCAAAATAATATGTTTGTCATAAAAAATCGTTAAAATAACGGTACACCATAAATCTGGCAACAACCTTTACGTAGCTCAGGTCGTAGTATTCTTTAAGTTAACAAAATTAAGTGAGAGGCTTTTTATTATAAATTTTTTAGCATATTAAACTTGACGTTTTCAGCCTTTAAGGAAGAACAAAAATGTTTTGACACATATTATTTGACAGTTTGGATTCTATATTCATAAAAAATGCTAAGTATTGAACTACACCCAGAGACCTGCGCCGATCGGCTTAAAGCCGGCCGACCCAAGCCGCCGATAAGTTTGTGGTAGCCGCCGCCGCCGATATTTTCTCGGCGTTTTGTCGGCTGAAAAATAGCCGCCGCACGAACATTTTTTAAACTTTTTTATGTTGTTTGTTGCGTTTAAAAACACTAAATAATGAAACAAACAAAGATTTTTAATGCACTTTAAACTAATATGTTAATAAAACTTTTAATCTGACTATCTGCCATTACCATTTTCATCGTTATTTCCAGTACTTTTTGCATATACTTCCAATTGTTGGAATCCTATAGAATAAAATTATTTTAACAACAATTTGTTTCGGCTATATATTAGTGCCATACGTCAGAGTTGCCTTGGAATTGACAGCAGTTTTTATAAGTTTTCGTTTAAAATTAAATAAATAATGTTTAATTAACTATCATCCTTGCAACGTTTAGTAAAGGTGCTTTCGCACGATATGTATTTTACACATGACTTGTGTAATTTTGCAGTGCGAAATTGATATCTGCCGTCTGAACGCGTTTAAACATTGCATGTGTGAAAAACATATGTAAATGTCATATGACAAATTTGTAAATAGAGCGTGCTCTATTTTTCATCTGACAAAGCATGTGTCATCAATTGTTTTTAAAACAACAACAACAAGGAAAAGTAAGTTGTTTATTTTGGTTTGGAGGTTATATCAGATGTAAATACACATGTACGTGTGAAAGCAAAAATTATAGACCATCAAAATGACAATTTTGACAGACATACGCAATTACATGTGGATTGCAAAAGTGAAAAGTCATGTGTAAAATACATATCGTGCGAAAGCACCTTAAATAAGTATGTGCTAATGCATTGTACATACATATATATGTGTCTGTACTTTCAGCCGTCACGGAGCCGGCTTTGAGCCGCCGCCGACAATTTTTTAACGAGCCGCCGCCGCCGACAAAAGTCCTCGGCGCAGGTCTCTGACTACACCTTATAAATAACCTCATAGAGCAAACATTTAGTCACTTATTGTCTACAAGGTTCAGTGTTGCCATTATTAAGACATTTTAAAAATCTGCATCAGAAATCACAAGCTAAACGACCTTGAAAATTTCGCGTATAGCAGAAACCTAAAAGGAATTGTAACAAACCTATTTAACACTAAAATTTTATTTTTAGGCACTATAAATTTTTTTTTATTACGGCTTAAAACATTCTATTATAGAATGTTTAAATACGCAACCAGTGAAATAGACAGAAAAAGTGAGAAAACCTTGGAAAACAAGTCACCGCGGGTTCTTACTAATAACTTTTTAGGTTATCTTGAGAAATTTATGAACCATTCTCGAACTCAGAAGTAATTCTGAAAAAGTGTATCAGTGGTGTTTGCCAACATATTGACTTAAAACTTAGTCAGGGTGTGTGTGACTTTAACTCTTTTAACGGGTTAAGGCAAATGACTTTATACATATAAGTATTTAATGAACTTCTTTAAGTAAAAAGTGTTAAAAATATCTTCAAGAACACGAAATTTAAAAAAATTTTAGAATCTTCTCATTGTTTAGTTTGATATGAAATCTTATAAAACTTATGCTCATATAAGGAAAAAATTTAGCTTAGTTTAAGCGTACTAGCTAGAATAATTGGTACTTGTTTAATTAATAGAATATTTACCAGACTACTTAGACCTTTCACGCATCTTCTGCGTTTACGCTTCAATCTACGTGTACGCCTCTTACGCTACTATCCTCATGTAAAAGAATATTTAGTTTTTATTAAAAATTGGGATTGTTTTTTTAACCAGGTAGAAATTATAAAAGTAATCAAACTTTGAAATAACATCATTTTTAGTATTTTCCAAGGCACCTTAATATAGGTAGTACTAAGGCGATTATAAAAAATTCGCTCCCTGGTTTTCCTTTTTGTGTTTGGAAAAATTAACGTCAAAAAATTTTTAATTTCAAACCAAATAAACAATACTGGCATTCTCTTTCACAAAATATCCAATCGAATTTATAAACAGCTCTATTCTATACATTATCTAGATTAGTGTTTTCTGCAATCCAAATACCCATGCAATCAATATATGGATGAATTAATACCAATTATTTTTGTAAATATTTATAGTTTTTTTCGTACTTATTTTTTTTTTATTTAAAAAATAAATTTATTTCGTAAAATATGCAAAAGAATTTCGTATATTCATTTAATTAGTTCAGCAGAAAGTCAAGTGGCTTAACATGGTGAAAGTTTGCAATCGCAAAATTTTTAATCTAAATTAAAATATTTTGTAGAAATTTTATTCGTTTTTGATCTCTTTTTTTGTACAAAAGTTTTTTTGAAAAGCTTAAAGAAATAAAATAAATTTTGCCGAATTTAAACAGTTACGAAAAAAAATTTTAAATGTGCAAAGATTTATAAAAAATAATATTTTTTTCATTAAAATTACACACATTATGGATATTTTTTAAGCCCATAATTCTTCGTCTTTCTAAAATTGGGTTAAATTTTTAAATCTGTATTAAAATGTATGTGTAAAAGCATGGCGCAATAATTTATCAGGTGGTGTTGATTTTACAACAACAAAATTTGGTGAATAAAATTTTCGTTTCTGTGTTAGTTTTCGTTGGCTCGGTTGTCAAAAAAAAATATGTAAATGTAAACAACTTTGACCACCCAGCCTCGATTTATCCATGAAAAAAGTAGATCAGCTGTGCTCGTAACACCACCTGGTGAAATAATTTCACCATGTGTAAAAGACTACAACCTACCCTAAAACAGATTTTTCAAAATTACCCAAAGTTTTGATGGTGTTTTAAAATCTTAGAAAAACGATTTATACATCAGCGCCTAGGTTTACATTGCAGTAAAGTTTTATAAAATGAATGCATTTTTAGGGCGATTTCACTCTCTTTGCTCCGATCTAAAAACTTTTATTTTTTGCCAAATTAACCTTCCGAAATATAGACGGTAATTTGTAAAAATTTTGTCCAAATAAATGAGGTTTCCCAGACCTGTTAACCAATCCTGTTAACTCAGCAATAGTTTTGGCGTTGGACACTAAAATGTGACTTTCCGCGTTTGTTACTTAATTTTATTAAACGGACAGATTGACATTGCTAAATTGACTTTCCAATCTCTATTAGATCCACACAATCACCTTTTTGTGGCACTATTGACGTGGACCAGAAAACTAAATAACTATCAAATTAAATAGTAGTAGTAGTAGTTATTTTCTTAAAAATAACGATTACATGTCGATATAAATGCATGCAGCGGCGGCGACCTAATTGATTATAGTTGAAACGTGGTTACGACCATATCGAATATCGGCAAATCTTTAGGAAAAAATCGTCAAAACAATTTTTGAAAATCGTCCGATAATCGTCGACACTAAAATTTATGTTTTAATTATTTTTTACGGGGAAACAATGTACAGGTAGTTTCTTTAAAAGAATTAACAAAAAAAGCAAAATTTCATTAAAAGCAAAACAAACTGAAAATAAAAAAACCGCAAATATTTAAAAAATTTTTTTTACAGATTTCCAAGTATTATTTTTATGTTAAAAACAATTTTATTTGAAAAAAATAATCTGATTTTTTAGGGATCCTATTTCTAATCGTTGTTATAATATACAGTATTCTAACTAAAAACATTTAAACATTTTTAAATAAACAAGCAGTGGCTAATTTGGAAAGGTACCAATGTTTCGAAATGTAAATAACAACTTATGATTAAAGAAGCGAACAATTGACAGAAAATTCACAAAAAATTTCTCTTGAAACACTTATTCATGTTATTATATGTAATCCTAAAATCATACTTATGTATAACGCGATTTTTAGGTTCTGGCTAAAATCGAAAACCTTTATAAAAATCGTCAAATTTAGGGCAAAAATCGTCCAATCGTCAAAAGCCATTTTTTGTGGCGAAAATTCGTCAAAATGACGATAAATCGTCAACTCTGGCATCTATGGTTACGACCTTGGCAACGACTTTTGCAATAAAGAAAATTTTTATTTAAAATTTTACAAGATGTTATGAAACATTTTATTTAAATTTTTTTGGAAAACTTTGATACAAAAAATGTGCTTTAGAACAAAACACTGTTCTTATTACTACGTAAATGTAAAATTGTAAAACTCTTCTTTATTAAAAATCTACGTATATTAATTTTTTAACAAAATAATATTAATTTAAAATTAAACTTATTTTGCAATTTATTTTACAAATCATTATTGCCTGATAAAATCTCATTGAAATGTACTTTAAGTACTTCTTTTTATATAACTGTATTTTTCTTCATAAAAACGACAAATTTAAATTCTCTGATCTTGGTTTTTATTATATAAATTTGAAGGGATATTTTTTAGTTGAACTTCCCCAAACCTTGTAGATAGATCCAAACATCGAAGAAAATATCCGCAGCCAAAATATCAAGTTTTTATCTCTACGAGTTTTAGCTGTATGACGATAAATCAGAGTCATTCATAAAATACTCATGATGGTTAACGCACTCAGAAAAAACATTTTCCCGGCAACACTGCTTTTAGCCATGTGCTTATTAGTATGTATACACATTTTAAAACATAAAACAACCACCTTGTCTTTTAATGTACAAAACAAAAATGTTATGCCTCACCCTGCAAACATGAACGTATGATTTTAAGAGGCATTAATATATAAAACTATTAGCAATATAAAGGCCCATATTCATAAATATAAAAGTAGGTCTATTAAGATCTAGGCAGTAATTATCAAATAACCCATAAATAACCCAACATGATATATAATAAATATGAGCCATAGTAATTATGTAGATGGCTTGTGCATTTATGCCGCCGTTAGCGGGATATATGTTTGATGATATTTATTCGGTTGATTTTAATTTTATCAATAAGCTCTATTTATTACACATAACTGTCTCTCTTCCTTCAGCAATAAATACTGTTGAAAAATTAAGGTATATTGAAGACTTAAGATAAAAATATACCAAAAATTTAAGGTACCTACACTTCGAACGATTGATGTTCTTACATAAGAATATATAAGTATGTATATCTGAATATATCTCTTGATATACATAAAAACAAGATTTGGCAGATTTTGTATAAAAAAAATCGCTTATAGGCATAGGAATATTTTTATTTGATTCGAATTAATTTGTTCAAACAAGTTAAAAAATACATACCATCCTTAAACAAATTTGTTTGCTGGGCATACACACATCTGCTTACATTTTGCCTGTTAAAGTATGACTAATAATTGGGGTTGTTAATACAAGGCATATACATATGTACATATATAGCTTGTCGTTTTATAACGGCCATAGAAGTGTTCATGTTTATATATTTTGCTACCTAAATACATTTTTGGTTTGTATTCTTGCAGTGTGTATTCTTTATAATTCTCGTTAGGTTTATATTTCAGTTGAAACAAATAGTACAGTTTGATGTTAGTTTGGTTATCGCTTCTCGGCCTTATGGCTAAGATCAAAGTGTAGTATCTGTTCTTATCAGCTTAACATCTGATAGATCCTCCATCGGAGGACAACAAATGTTAAACTGATTTTTGGAAATAGACGGAATGTTTAGGGGCTTGCTCCACTTCTGTCACGGGTTGGCCCGGTATTGCAGTACCGCCGGGATTTCGGCCCAATAGATAATCAATTTCAATTAGAAAATAAGTTATTAGCAGTATTGCCACACGTTATGTGTAATTACCAGTGTGACAAGTTTTTCAAGTAAAGTTAAAGCCAGGGTACACTTATCAGGTAGGAGCGCTTCTACAAAAACAACTAAAACCGTGATAAGAATGTCAGAGACCAATAACAAAAACTCACAAAATCTTTCTTTTTCTTTTTGAGCTTTTCTTACAATACTACAGTTGTTGTTTGTATAAAAGGAAGAAAATACATAAACATAAACAAAATTTGACATTAATATAACGAAATACCGTTACTCAGCTGTTTATCTGAGGCTACCTGATAAGTGTACCCTGGTTAAAGCTAAATCACCAGTAATGCCAACAATTCAGAGGCAAAGAGAGCCTACGAGTAATCTCTAAAGAGAGAGATTGAGAGATTTTCCGTTTTAAATGTATTTATTATTTAATTTGTACTTCAAGATTTTTTTACAAAATAAAAATAATAGAAAAAATTATAATAAATAAAATTATTTTACAACAGCAATTGATACAAATTTTTATCAACATTAACAATATGACCATACAAAAAGTAAAAAAAAATATTTTCATTTATTATAGTTTCAATAAATTTATTTTTACAAATACGCTTGCTGGTAACTCGTAGTTTAAACAGCAGGTGCTACACTTTTGTTAACTATATTTTATATGAATTAAACTATTACCGTATTCAAAACCATGCTGTTTCTTATTTTATTCGATACGATAATATTTTTAAAACAAGCAATAATGCACTTCAATCCAAAATTAGTCGGTTCTATCTAAATTTCCCACTGGTACAATTTTTTAAGCAATTTTACTTACAGCTCTTAAATTTTTTTTAAATCGTTTTCAAATTCTTTTATAACACACAAAGAATTTTATAAATCCTACAAAAAACATTTGTTACGCTAAATGCCGAAATTTATTCCAATATCTTAAAATTTGTTGGAAGTTTTGCCCTAATTTCATAAATTAGAGTTATGTATTATGAACTGTATTAAATTACATTGAAAGATATGTTTATCTGATTCAGTTATATAAGAGTCTTCGCATGCCTTCTCAAAGTTATATCCTAGATAACAGATTTTTTTAAGATTCAAATTCTCCAGCTATATAATCGAGTCATCTGTCGGTATAATAATTTTATTTGTCAGGCTTTGTATTAAATGAAATAAATCAGTGAATAGGTTTGTATGTTCCGTAAATGCCACAAAGGCCAAACAATAGAGAAAAAACGAAAGAGCTTACTATAAAATTCAAAAAGTGCCAAACGTGCCGTTTACACAGAGCTGTGTAAGCTCCTTTTTTTTTAAAAAGAGCTAAAGGGAAAATTTTCGAGTTAAAAGCAGTTAAAAAGAGCTAAATCTAGCTCTAAAATAGCTAAGTTGGCATCGCTGTAAGCCACGTTTAAAAAACAGCTAAAAAGAGCTAAAAATAAAAACTTAAAGCCAAAAAATAAAGCTAAATTTTTTAATTCGTTTTCAAAAAAATTCTTCGTTATTTTAGATATTTCTCATAATTTGAACGAAACGTTTGTGTGTTAAAAATATTTAAAAAGAAAATTTGTCTTAAAAATTTTGATTTTAGTATTTGAAACCAATGACTACAAAAATGAAAATTAAAAAATAAAAAATATTATTATTTTTTTTAACCTAAATATAAAAATAATAATTATCGTTATTAACCGTTTTTTTATCAAAATTAAAAAAATGACCGTCCTGCTAAAAAAACAAAATTTACAAAGAATATGATTTTCAACAAATATAGTTTAATACTATCAAAATGGTGAGCATTATTTGACTTTACGATGTTTTATTGTGGCTGCTTTTTTCTTGAAAAATTTTTTCGATCCTGTTTGATTTGATTTTTTGACAAAAAAAAACTTTACAATTCTTAATAAATAAAAGAATTAATATAATAATTTGTTTAACAAAAGACATACATAAGTGTTTTTACATTTTTGACCCATATATTAAAAGATTTTTTAATTTAACCAAAATAGGGAAATTTTTGTGTCGCATTTGGATTTTTTTTCTTAAAATTGCCGCATTTAAAAGTACATATTTGTTTTGGGAAAACAAATTCTTACGTTTTTATACCCTTCACATAAGTGATAAGGGTATATATAAGTTTGTCATTCCGTTTGTAATTCCTTTATTATCCATTTGGGGCCCCATAAAGTATATATATTCTGGATCCTTATAGATAGGGAAACCGATTTAGCGATGTCCGTCTGTCCGTCTGTCCGTGTTATGGTTGAAATCAACTTTCTGAAGCCCCCCGATATCGCATAGACCCGAATGTGGTATCAAACTGTCACAGATAGTCTCGAGAAAATCGGTATTGAAATTCAGCAAAATCGCCCGATAAATAACCGAGATATAAGCAAAAAACCACGACTACCTCGGTTTTTTGAGTCTACAACAACAACAAAGAACATACTTTTACATGTAATTATAAAAAAACAACAAAAAAACAACAAAAAACAAGTAAGAGCGCTATATTCGGCTGTGCCGAATCTTATATACCCTTCACATTGACCTTTCGCAATCCCAAAATTTTTATTTTTAACCATTTTTTACTTATGAAATATTTCTAATTTTTAAATAGGCTCTAAGGCCAACTCTAAAGAAGTTGTGGGCATTTTATCATTTTTGTAAATTTTGTATGGCAACCCCCATAGGGCGTGGAGATAGAGGGAAGGTATATTCTAGGAATATGTTTGGGAGGGCAAACTAATGGGGGTCGGTCGTACACTTTATTTCTCTAAGGCCAACTCTAAAGAAGTTGTGGGCATTTTTACATAATTTTTGTAAATTTTGTATGGCAACCCCCTTAGGGCGTGGAGATAGGGGGTAAGTATGTTCTAGGAATATGTTTGGGAGGGCAAACTAATTGGGGTTGGTCGTACACTTTATTGCTCTAAGGGCAACTCTGAAGAAGTTGTGGGCATTTTATAATTTTTGTAAATTTTGAATGGCAACCCCATTAGGGCGTGGAGATAGGGGGTAAGTATATTCTAGTTATATGTTTGGGAGGGCAAACTAATGGGGGTCGGTCGTACACTTTATTGCTCTAAGGCCAACTGTGAAGAAGTTGTGGGCATTTTATCATTTTTGTAAATTTTGTATGGCAACCCCATTAGGGCGTGGAGATAGGGGGTAAGTATGTTCAAGGAATATGTTTGGGAGAAGAAACTAATAGGGGTCGGTCGCACACTTTATTGCTCTAAGGCCAACTCTGAAGAAGTTGTGGGCATTTTTACATAATTTTTGTAAATTTTGTATGGCAACCCCATTAGGACGTGGAGATAGGGGGTAAGTATGTTATAGGAATATGTTTGGGAGGACAAACTAATGGGGGTCGGTCGTACACTTTATTGCTCTAAGGCCAACTCTGAAGAAGTTGTGGGCATTTTATCATTTTTGTAAATTTTGTATGGCAACCCCATTAGGGCGTGGAGATAGGGGGTAAGTATGTTCTAGGTATATGTTTGGGAGGGCAAACTAATGGGGGTCGCTCGTACACTTTATTGCTCTAAGGCTAACTCTGAAGAAGTTGTGGGCATTTTACAATTTTTGTAAATTTTGTATGGCAACCCCATTAGGGCGTGGAGATAGGGGGGAGGTATGTTCTAGGAATATATTTGGGCAAAGAAACTAATAGGGGTCGGTCGTACATTTTATTGCTCTAAGGCCAACTCTGAAGAAGTTGTGGGCATTTTATCATTTTTGTAAATTTTGTATGGCAACCCCATTAGGGCGTGGAGATAGGGGGTAAGTATGTTCTAGGAATATGTTTGGGAGGGCAAACTAGTAGGGGTCAGTCGGACACTTTATTGCTCTAAGGCCAACTCTAAAGAAGTTGTGAGCATTTTTACATAATTTTTGTAAATTTTGTATGGCAACCCCCTTAGGGCGTGGAGATAGGGGGTAAGTATGTTCTAGGAATATGTTTGGGAGGGCAAACTAATGGGGGTCGGTCGTATACTTTATTGCTCTAAGGCCAACTCTGAAGAAGTTGTGGGCATTTTATAATTTTTGTAAATTTTGTATGGCAACCCCATTAGCGCGTGGAGATAGGGGGTAAGTATGTTCTAGGAATATGTTTGGGAGAAGAAATTAATGGGGGTCGGTGGTACACTTTATTGCTCTAAGGCCAACTCTGAAGAAGTTGTGGGCATTTTCATATAATTTTTGTAAATTTTGTATGGCAACCCCCTCAGGGCGTGGAGATAGGGGGTAAGTATGCTCTAGGAATACGTTTGGGAGGAAAAACTAATGGGGGTCTGTGATACATTTTTTTCCTCTACGGGCGACTCCGGGGAAGTTGTAGCGGTTTTTACCTTATTTTTTAAAATTTTGTATGGCAACCATGTCAGGGGCTGGAGATAGAGAGTAAGTATGTTTCACAAAAATGTTTGGATGGAAAAAATAATTTGGGTCGGTCTTACATTTTACCTTTGTAGGAGAACCCTGGAAGCCGTAGGAGCGATTTTAAAAATGTTTAAATTAAGCTTTGTATGGCAACGCTGTTATATGTATGAACACTTATACTAATATAATTTTTGGTTTGGGTGTGTTTCAATAATATCAACATGACTGATTCTGTTTTTTTCTTTTTTTGTTGTTTTTTTGTTGTTTTTATTATATTATTACATGTAAAAGTATGTTCTTTGTTGTTGTTGTAGACTCAAAAAACCGAGGTAGTCGTGGTTTTTTGCTTATATCTCGGTCATTTATCGGGCGATTTTGCTGAATTTCAATACCGATTTTCTCGCGACTATCTGTGACAGTTTGATACCACATTCGGGTCTATGCGATATCGGGGGGCTTCAGAAAGTTGATTTCAACCATAACACGGACAGACATGCAGACGGACAGACGGACAGACGGACAGACAGACGGACAGACGGACAGACGGACATCGCTAAATCGGTTTCCCTATCTATAAGGATACAGAATATATATACTTTATGGGGTCCCAAATGAATATTAAAGGAATTACAAACGGAATGACAAACTTATACCTATATATACCCTTATCACTTATGTGAAGGGTATAAAAAGAAAAAAACAGAATCAGTCGTGTCTATATTATTGAAACACACCCAAAACAAAAATTTTATTAGTATTAGTGTTCATACATATAACAGCGTTGCCATACAAAGCTTAATTTAAATATTTTTAAAATCGCTCCTACGGCTTCCAGGGTTCTCCTACAAAGGTAAAATGTAAGACCGACCCGAATTATTTTTTCCATCCAAACATTTTTGTGGAACATACTTACTCTCTATCTCCAGCCCCTGACATGGTTGCCATACAAAATTTTAAAAAATAAGGTAAAAACCGCTATAACTTCCCCGGACTCGCCCGTAGAGGAAAAAAATGTATCACAGACCCCCATTAATTTCTACTCCCAAACATATTCCTGAAATATACTTACCCCCTATCTCCACGCCCTGAGGGGGTTGCCATACAAAATTTACAAAAATGATATGAAAATGCCCACAACTTCTTCAGAGTTGGCCTTAGAGCAATAAAGTGTACCACCAACCCCCATTAATTTATTCTCCCAAACATATTCCTAGAATATACTTACCCCCTATCACTAAGCCCTGAGGGGGTTGCCATACAAAATTTACAAAAATGATATGAAAATGCCCACAACTTCTTCAGAGTTGGCCTTAGAGCAACAAAGTGTACGACCGACCCCCATTAATTTCTTCTCCCAAACATATTCCTAGAATATACTTACCCCCTATCTCCACGCCCTGAGGGGGTTGCCATACAAAATTTACAAAAATGATAAAATGCCCACAACTTCTTCAGAGTTCGCCTTAGAGCAATAAAGTGTACGACCGACCCCCATTAGTTTGCCCTCCCAAACATATTCCTAGAACATACTTACCCCCTATCTCCACGCCCTAAGGGGGTTGCCATACAAAATTTACAAAAATGATATGAAAATGCCCACAACTTCTTCAGAGTCGTTCTTAGAGCAATAAAATCTATGACCGACCCCCATTAGTTTGCCCTCCCAAACATATTCCTAGAACATACTTACCCCCTATCTACACGCCCTAAGGGGGTTGCCATACAAAATTTACAAAAATGATATGAAAATGCCCACAACTTCTTCAGAGTTGGCCTTAGAGCAATAAAGTGTACGACCGACCCCCATTAATTTCTTCTCCCAAACATATTCCTAGAATATACTTACCCCCTATCTCCACGCCCTGAGGGGGTTGCCATACAAAATTTACAAAAATAATAAAATGCCCACAACTTCTTCACAGTTGGCCTTAGAGCAATAAAGTGTACGACCGACCCCCATTAGTTTGTCCTCCCAAATATATTTCTAGAACATACTTACCCCCTATCTCCACGCCCTAAGGGGGTTGCCATACAAAATTTACAAAAATGATAAAATTCCCACAATTTCTTCAGATTTGGCCTTAGAGCAATAAAGTGTACGATTGACCCCCATTAGTTTGCCCTACCAAACATATTCCTAGAACATACTTACCCCCTATCTCCACGCCCTAAGGGGGTTGCCATACAAAAATGATAAAATGCCCACAACTTCTTCAGAGTTGGCCTTAGAGCAATAAGGTGTACGACCGACCCCCATTAGTTTGCCCTCCCAAACATATTCCTAGAACATACTTACCCCCTATCTCCACGCCCTAAGGGGGTTGCCATACAAAATTTACAAAAATGATAAAATGCCCACAACTTCTTCAGAGTTGGCCTTAGAGCAATAAGGTGTACGACCGACCCCCATTAGTTTCCCCTCCAAAACATATTCCTAGAATATACTTACCCCTTATGTCCACCCTCTAAATGGGTTGCCATACAAAATTTGTAAAAATTAGGATAAAAACCCCTACACCTTCCCCGTCACCCGTGAAGCGTTAAAAAATGACACCGCCCCCAATTTAAAAATTAGAAACATTTCATAAGAAAAAAAAATGGTTACAAAGAAAAAAAGTTTGGGATTGCGAAAGGTCAATGTGAAGGGTATATAAGATTCGGCACAGCCGAATATAGCGCTCTTACTTGTTTTGTAATACATACCTTCTTTAACGTGCTGTTTCACGTTTTTTAAATGTCGCTAGAAGTAAATTATTTAACAAAACAATGGTTCGGAAACTGTAATGTTGTAAGTTCGAAAAAAATTTGGAGCTTGATGCCTTTCAGTATAATTAAGGTATATACCAAAAAATATAATACGACAAATATCAAGTTGCTTATTTGTCCTTTAACAAAACCATTTGGTTTATTAAATATTTGCTTGATGTTTATTTTGATATTTCGAGACCGTTATTTTTATGAGATAAAAAAACAATGAACGGTGAAAACAAAAAAATTTAAATCGTTATTTTTTAAACAAAAAAAAACTTTTGAAGCTAAATCCTGTTTAAAAAACAGAAACCCCACACACGAATTAACTAACAAAGGGTAGTTAAACCCAAACTCAGTTTGGCGAGATTTGCGACCGTTTTCTATTTATGTGCCTTACTTAAAATTTCGCAAACAAGTGGACCCTTCAAAAAACGGTGCCATAAAATATTTGTTTAACAGCTGGTTCAGATAAGAATATAACGTCTGATTTTAACTGGCAATATATTAACTTAGAATTTTTATAAAAAACGAGTCATTTTATGGACTTTATAATTTTAAAATAAAAGCAAATGTCTATTTTTTCATTTGTTTTGGAATAACTTGCAAGGGGATCCAAAATGTTTAGTAATAGTTTTGAAACGATTGTAATTATCATGAAACTGTTTTTTTTATTTACACATCAATACCATCTGAGCGTATTTAGGCATTCAAAAAGTCCATGAAGTCCTACGAAAAGGCCCTCTTCAACTAGCGTATACCTTACTGCATGCCAAGTAAAGAATTTATTGAATGATTAGAATAGGCTCCAATTTGCTTTCCAATTGGCTTCAAGAGTTTTGGAAATTTATTGGACCCCTCAAAAAATGGTGTCATCAGTTTTGGTTGAACAACTGATTCTGATTTGATAATAGAGCAAAACTATATTCAGCAATATTGGTTCTAGGATGCCATTTAATAAATATTTTCTCAGTTTTTGAAAGATTTTTGTTTTCTAGACTTTTTTCCATTTATAAATTTGTTATTCCAAAAGAGAGTAAACAAATTAATTTTTGCTCAAATAAAAATATAAAAAAGTCCAGAAGACATTTAATGAAAAGGCACTTAAAAGCACTATGGTAACTTTTTAAAAGCACTTTAAATACACGCTTTTCAAAAACGGGAATTTAACATAACTTTGGGCATTGCAAAACGAAAAAACACTAAAAAATACCCGAAAAGCACCAAAATGGCAACGCTGAAAATCAGTATTTTACATTTATTTTATATTTAAAAATTGTTTAAGAATATGTCCCTTAACCTTTTGCATGGTTAATAATATTGTATGTAATTTACGATTAAAGACTTTTAAAACAATTCGATTTTAAAATAAATAAATAATGCTAATTTTAGCAGCGAAAATGCCAAAAGGGCCACACTGACAATAAGATATAATTTTTGGTGTACCAGATATTTTTTAGCACTTTAAATGTGCATTATTGATTATAAGGGCATTATATACCCACAAGTAGTTTTTACACAAAGCAACCTGAAATTGATGGGTGGGGCAATTTTATTCACGTTTTTGGTTATAAATCAAAAATTTTGAATTTCAGATTATAAATAAAAAAGGAAATAATTTCTTAGGATAGTAGAAAAACGAGATTTAAAAAGCCTTTAAAATCTTTCAACGAATGTATTCATTTAAAATTTTTTTTATTTCAGTAGTTTTGATTCAGCTGCTTTATATTTAGGTTCTTGCACACAATATATTAAACTTCCTTGGAAAATCTTCTAACAATTCGGCACGTTTTGAGAAGAGCCCTCTTACTTATTTTTTTTTTTAAATTTGGTTTACCTAATAAAAACAACAAATTAAAAAACTAAATAAGTACATATGCTAAGTGCATTAACTTTTTGCTAGCTACCCTGGTAACACTGCACATAGGGGTATTTCGCCAATCATTAAACCAAAATGGAAATTTAAGAAATGTAAAAATTTAAGTGCGCAGCTCGACAGATAACAAAATTCTGTATCGGATAGTGAATTTTCAAATCTTTTGCTTGCAATTTGTCGATTTGGGGCACTGTCAAAGTCAGGAAAGTTAAGTTAATTTGCCTGCAATTTATTAATTCCTGATGGTTTTGAGAGGTTTACAATATATTTCTTTGTAGCTAAACAAATAAAGATTTTGCATTGATTTTTTTTTCTGCGCAAGATTGCCTTATTTTATTTTTCTTAATTTTTTGTTTTAAGTTTTATAATAAAAAAAAAAAATACTTCGAAATTAAAACAAGTAAGAGCGCTATATTCGGCTGTGCCGAATCTTATATACCCTTCACATTGACCTTTCGCAATCCCAAACTTTTTTTCTTTGTAACCATTTTTTTTTCTTATGAAATGTTTCTAATTTTTAAATTGGGGGCGGTGTCATTTTTTAACGCTTCACGGGTGACGGGGAAGGTGTAGGGGTTTTTATCCTAATTTTTACAAATTTTGTATGGCAACCCATTTAGAGGGTGGACATAAGGGGTAAGTATATTCTAGGAATATGTTTTGGAGGGGAAACTAATGGGGGTCGGTCGTACACCTTATTGCTCTAAGGCCAACTCTGAAGAAGTTGTGGGCATTTTATCATTTTTGTAAATTTTGTATGGCAACCCCCTTAGGGCGTCGAGATAGGGGGTAAGTATGTTCTAGGAATATGTTTGGGAGGGCAAACTAATGGGGGTCGGTCGTACACCTTATTGCTCTAAGGCCAACTCTGAAGAAGTTGTGGCCATTTTATCATTTTTGTAAATTTTGTATGGCAAACCCCTTAGGGCGTGGAGATAGGCGGTAAGTATGTTCTAGGAATATGTTTGGGAGGGCAAACTAATGGGGGTCAATCGTACACTTTATTGCTCTAAGGCCAAATCTGAAGAAATTGTGGGAATTTTATCATTTTTGTAAATTTTGTATGGCAACCCCCTTAGTGCGTGGAGATAGGGGGTAAGTATGTTCTAGAAATATATTTGGGAGGACAAACTAATGGGGGTCGGTCGTACACTTTATTGCTCTAAGGCCAACTGTGAAGAAGTTGTGGGCATTTTATTATTTTTGTAAATTTTGTATGGCAACCCCCTCAGGGCGTGGAGATAGGGGGTAAGTATATTCTAGGAATATGTTTGGGAGAAGAAATTAATGGGGGTCGGTCGTACACTTTATTGCTCTAAGGCAAACTCTGAAGAAGTTGTGGGCATTTTCATATCATTTTTGTAAATTTTGTATGGCAACCCCCTTAGGGCGTGTAGATAGGGGGTAAGTATGTTCTAGGAATATGTTTGGGAGGGCAAACTAATGGGGGTCGGTCATAGATTTTATTGCTCTAAGAACGACTCTGAAGAAGTTGTGGGCATTTTCATATCATTTTTGTAAATTTTGTATGGCAACCCCCTTAGGGCGTGGAGATAGGGGGTAAGTATGTTCTAGGAATATGTTTGGGAGGGCAAACTAATGGGGGTCGGTCGTACACTTTATTGCTCTAAGGCGAACTCTGAAGAAGTTGTGGGCATTTTATCATTTTTGTAAATTTTGTATGGCAACCCCCTCAGGGCGTGGAGATAGGGGGTAAGTATATTCTAGGAATATGTTTGGGAGAAGAAATTAATGGGGGTCGGTCGTACACTTTGTTGCTCTAAGGCCAACTCTGAAGAAGTTGTGGGCATTTTCATATCATTTTTGTAAATTTTGTATGGCAACCCCCTCAGGGCTTAGTGATAGGGGGTAAGTATATTCTAGGAATATGTTTGGGAGAATAAATTAATGGGGGTTGGTGGTACACTTTATTGCTCTAAGGCCAACTCTGAAGAAGTTGTGGGCATTTTCATATCATTTTTGTAAATTTTGTATGGCAACCCCCTCAGGGCGTGGAGATGGGGGGTAAGTATATTCCAGGAATATGTTTGGGAGTAGAAATTAATGGGGGTCTGTGATACATTTTTTTCCTCTGCGGGCGAGTCCGGGGAAGTTATAGCGGTTTTTACCTTATTTTTTAAAATTTTGTATGGCAACCATGTCAGGGGCTGGAGATAGAGAGTAAGTATGTTCCACAAAAATGTTTGGATGGAAAAAATAATTCGGGTCGGTCTTACATTTTACCTTTGTAGGAGAACCCTGGAAGCCGTAGGAGCGATTTTAAAAATATTTAAATTAAGCTTTGTATAGCAACGCTGTTATATGTATGAACACTAATACTAATAAAATTTTTGTTTTGGGTGTGTTTCAATAATATAGACATGACTGATTCTGTTTTTTTGTTGTTTTTTTGTTGTTTTTTTTATAATTACATGTAAAAGTATGTTCTTTGTTGTTGTTGTAGACTCAAAAAACCGAGGTAGTCGTGGTTTTTTGCTTATATCTCGGTTATTTATCGGGCGATTTTGCTGAATTTTAATACCGATTTTCTCGAGACTATCTGTGACAGTTTGATACCACATTCGGGTCTATGCGATATCGGGGGGCTTCAGAAAGTTGATTTCAACCATAACACGGACAGACGGTCAGACGGACAGACGGACAGACGGACATCGCTAAATCGGTTTCCCTATCTATAAGGATCCAGAATATATATACTTTATGGGGTCCCAAATGGATAATAAAGGAATTACAAACGGAATGACAAACTTATATATACCCTTATCACTTATGTGAAGGGTATAAAAAGAGGTTTTTTTGTTCACTTTTTGATTAAAAAAAATAAAACCAAAAGGTTTTTGAAAGCGATGGCAGTAATTATCCTTAAAATCTTATTCATCACCATAAAACCTGAAATCTCTACTTTCAGACGAAAAAAAAGTTGCGCGTTTTTTCGAAAATTTTACTTTTTTTCTGTTTTTTCTCATCTTGTGTGTTTACATATGAGTCAGAAACTTTTTTGTAGGTCATAAAACGTTTTAATAATTAATTTTGTTTAATGTTTTTGTATTTAAATTATTACAGGTTAATTAAAATTAATTTTTAACAGGTTAAATTAGGTTTTACACTGACATTGCATGTATAAAAAGGAATGTGCGAGGCAGTAGTTTTATTCACCCCTAAACTGGTAATGTATGCCTGTGGGACAGATTTCTTAATGACGCTATTTTA
This sequence comes from Melanophora roralis, assembly GCA_963583895.1. Lineage (NCBI taxonomy): Eukaryota > Metazoa > Arthropoda > Insecta > Diptera > Rhinophoridae > Melanophora > Melanophora roralis. The sequence continues at coordinate 77,878,487 of OY757189.1, forward strand.
TGCAACAAAACAATTGTACTTAAAAACCTTTGAAAATTTTTAAAACAAAATTATTTTTTAAAGAGAAACAAATCTGTGCTTCAAGTACAAGTTTTTTTGGTGTATATATATTGTGGTTTTGGCACGAAATTGTTTTCAGACCTCTTTTGAAACTACGAGAGTAAAAGAGTAGATATTATTAATAGACTTTTGCTCAGTTCTGACCCAATGATGACTAGCATAAGGCCAACTCTAAAAAAGAAGTCTTTGCCCCTTTACGAAAGAAGCAGTTTCTTAAATGCTTCCCCATGTACTTGATTTTGAAGAGGGTTCAGATTCAGAAGAGGTCTTTGAAGAAACAGACAAAGAAGAACAGTAGCAAAAGGATATTTTTTAAACATGTAGATTAGTTTTTGTGTTCATACTTTAAATTGATTGTTACTTCTGTAACTAAGTTATCGTTATACATAAATTCCTTATTTTTAAATAAATTGAATATATTAAATTACGAAAAAGCGACAAACAAGCTTAAAAATAAACTTTTTGTCAAAATTAGCAAAATATATAACAACAAACTTTGTACAGGCCCGTTTCGGGGGGTGGGGGCATTTCTGCCCCTACCCATAAAAGCTTAAAAATTTTACTTTTATAGTATTTGGGCGTAAGTTATCCATTATTTTTATTATATACCTATACATTATTTTTGCATATTTTATTTTATGCCGCCGCCCACAAAGGGGGGACGACACTGTCCAAGTGTAGATTTTTTGGAGCTTCGGTTACGTTTAAAGCTGTATTGAAAACTAAAAAAAAATAATTTTTCAGAGGCGGTAATAGTTCTTTTAAGGGGAAATTTTTCCCCCCTGGTCCGATTTTTATTATCTTTAATCTTTAAATGCCTATGGCTACAAAACATGTTTCTTTCAAGTTTCTTCAATCTAGGAGCACTCTGTAATTTTTAAGAAGCTTTATTGTAAAAAAAAAAGTAATGTCCGGCTAGAATGCAAAGTACCCCCATGTGCGCTGTTGTACTAGTCACCAGGGTGACCGTTCGTTGACTAAAGGTTGCTTTATACGTGACTTAACCGTAATGCCATAACCTTTCCTATTGAAAATCCAACTGAAATCCTATTGAATCCAATTGGAACCCAATCGGAAACCGATTGCATTTTCAACTGTTATGGCTATGGCGTTACGGTTAAGTCACGTCTGATTCAACCTTAAAGTGGCAATTTGCAACCTACCTTTTTCCGGCCTGTGCTTATTTGTGCGACTTCGTTAAACTGATATTGTTTTGTTGTGCTTCATTTTCGAAATGGAAGTGCCATTTTCTCACTATTGGGTAAAGTTTAGTAAATAATCAACCGAACATTGATTTCAAAAAACAACAAGAATACACAAAAAGGGAAGCACATAACGAAATTCTCTTATAAGTGAAAAAAAGAAAAATAATTTCAAGAAAGAAAATTTCTTGTATTAAAATCTGTTAGCTTTTGCAGAAAAATATTTCGATAAATAAAATTGCTGGCATCAACATGTTTGCCAAACGCATACCAATCTTTTATTTGTTTTTTTAACAGCTGATTGTTGGAGAATTTGTCTTAAAAACACGAAAAAAATACGGGCTGCTTTGTGCAGAAAAATAAAAAAATATTCTCGTAAGATCTCAACGTTGAATATGGGCACGCAACGAAATTTTGTTCTTAGTTAAAATAATAATTAGAAATTTTAAAATAAAGCTTTAAAACAGACTGCAACTTTTTTTTTTCAAACAACTTTTTTTTGCTCTAAACGACTTTTTGTGCCACTTTTTAAATATTTTCAGCGGTCACCCTGCTAAGCACAGAATAAGATAAATATTTGGTTTAGAAGATATTTCGAAGTACTTAAAATGTACATTATTGAGATTACTTCTAAAGTGGGAGTTATTATACATTAAATACAACATTTTAACATCAAGTATAATTAATTAGCATAACCCTTCCTAAAAGGAAAATCCCATTGTGACAGAAGTGAGCATTTTTAAGGTAGCACTTTAAACTTATAAAAATATCATTAAAAAGGCTGTTACAGGTGTGATTTCATACATTTGGAAATAAGGGAAATATATTAATTAAATTTAAGAAAATAAGTTTCCCCGTTTTAAGCCGCTTAATGGGAAATTGCCCAAATATATACAAAATAATAATTAAATACTTATATAAATTTATATATATGTATATTCTAATTACCTGTTACAATTTTATGCCCACTTAAATTTTTTTTGTTAAACTTATAAAAAAATTTTTTTGGGTGTGTTTTGGGTAAAAGTATGTAACTTTTTGTAGCTTCCCCTGGAAACAATGTTATTAATACAAAAAATTTATATAAAATTGCACCTTATCAGCGATCATCCAACTCTTGCATCATCAAAAGCATAGCGAAGTACATCGGATACAACCGGGTAAAAAAGCTCCAACCCATTTTGGTGACCGTGTTGTTTTTATGGGCGTTCGAATGGTTCGGAAAATCATTCCTCTTAAAAATACGCAGTCAACAGTTTTCGTTCAAAAGCTGATTCAGATTTCTTTATAACGGAAACCTATATCTGGCAATTTTGTACCTAAGTCTCCATTTAATAAATATTTTTAAATTTCCTGGAAAACAAAATTATTCTCTTGATATTTTTATTTTAAAAAATAACCAAAATGTTTTTTTAACATTCTTTGAAATAACTTGCAGGAAGTCCATAATTTTTACTATTTGAATTTTGAAAATTGAAAACTGTTATCAATACAATCTGTGCGTGTCTTAACAATGCAAAAAGCCATGATTATACACTATGTATGCCAATTTAAGACTTTAGGCAAAATTTATTGATTTAATTTACTATTAAATTGGTATACACCTTTTACTTACTTTGGCGAAATTGGTGACCATCTTCGTTCTATGGGTCTTGGAGTATTTATAGATAAATTACAAAATGATATCATCAGTTTTTATTCAACAGCTGATTCAGATTTGGTTATAACGCCAAACTATATTTAGAAATATTGCTCCTCAAACTTCATTTAAACATATTTTTGATATAATAAAAAAAAATCTTGGACATTTTTTTTATTTATAAACTTGTTATTCCCAAAAAATAAAAATAAAATGTTTGCCCATATAAAGGGTGCCTGGTGCAGATTTATATTTGCAAACTGAATAAGGCACACCAAACAGTCACCCTGGGGCAATGCAATGGTTTTTGATATTTCAATCAGGGGTTGCGGGTTTTTGGAGACCAGTAACGGCAGTTTTGCTTGACCACACCAAGGTCATTTAAGCAAAAATGAACCTCGTCGATCCAAAAAGTGGCACTTACAGTGCCAAAACAATCCAACGTCGTTTCACAAAAATGTTTGAAAGAAAAAAGAATTGAGCTTCATATCCTTTTTTAAAATTGCATAAATAATCGCTCTTGGAAGTCCCAAAGAGGCTACCCTTTTCCATATTGAAAGTCACAGATTTTTACGTAAACAGCTTTCAACCAGAACCAGTTCAATGTTTTCGAAAGTCTTTGAATATCAACTGGGCCCTGGCCGTGGGACGTTCATAGCCGAAGCAGTTGCGCGGATTCTCTGCACCTACGACGAATAAAATTTAAGTTTGGTCCATCAAATATTTGCCGAATACCGATCTTTGAACAGAATTGTTGACGAGCAATCGCGTAAGAATCATTACTTTTAAAAAATGTCTCCACAGCGAACGCTCGATGCTCACTCGACCACTGCGATATCGTGACTAAAAAATCCGCACAGTTGATAATTTCAACCGCGCCACCCTCCTTCTGCACCGTTTATTACTTTTTGAAATAATCGTATTTAAAAATATTAATTTTTCTACCCTGCATATAATCTTGGCCCCCTTTTTACCTCGAAGGGTCAACATTTTTAAATATATAAAATTACCGGCCACAGATTCGGGGTTCGTTTATTTTTTTACAAAATGCAATACTTCTAATTTTCGTTTATATTTTTTATAGTTTAGGAGATAATAACTCATCGATTTTTTCTCAATTCGGTTCCCAATTTTTTGCAGTCCCCTTCTCTTGGATCTGTACATATAGAGTGGTACCCACAGACTAAATTTCAATGAATCAGTCAAGCATTAATGCTTTTCCTTTATACAATGTATATATAGATTGCTTCCAAGACTTTGTAGAAAATGTCGTACAAAAATTGTCCATAAAAGAGAATTACACTTATAAATTATTTTGTTTAAAACTAAATAGTAATACTACGTCTGCAAAATTTATTTAAGTTTTTCTGATTGCATTCCAAATTGTAAACATATACTCTTGTGACAACACACAGCAAATCCATCACACAACAAAAATGTCAATGAACCACACAGTTAAAACAAACAAACCAAAAGCCTAAAATACATTAAAGGCGCAATATAAAAACATTACAATTTAGTAGTCTACTTTTAGGCACAACAATAAGAGTCACTGCAATGCATATAAGGTAGGCTTTAAAAACAACTAAAGCTAAAGTTAAAAAATTTACGAGAAAAAAAATGAATTTGTCACCTTATTTTCTTGCCCATATTTGAAAAATACAGAGCAAGTACCCAACAAACCCCATTCAGTGGAAGTATGTAGGGGTAAGTGTGAAAGCATTCATGTAAGTAAACTTAATACAACAAAATACTATTGTATATATGTAGGTAAACGTGAATAAGTGCAAATAGTTATATGCAATAAAAAGTGTAACATACACTAGGGCGTCTACATTAAAGAAAATACTATGCGCACTTATGCCTGTTAAAAAAAAATACAAAATAAAATAAAAAACTTTAAACACAAACTAAAAATAATAAAAAACTAACTGTATATGCAACACCACTCTACGCTACCCTACTTGCAATAACTGCATAAATAAAACTCTGAGAATTAACGGAAAACATCGTCTAATGGAATGTGCGCTCATTAACTGCATTTACTCAATTTATGACCATTCATATTCTCAGTCCAACAAATTTTGGCTCCGTTTGCCTTGTAATTGTACAAAAAATCTTGATTGAATGTCTAATTTTTTAAAAATATTGCTCCTAAGTGCATTTAAATGCATAACTTTCCACTGCACAAAGTTCCCTGGTTTCATAAGGCCTGGAAATATGCAATATTATGATTGGTCAGTAAAAAGAGCAATTTGCTAAACATATACACTAGCCTGATTGGCTGCTTTATCATAGGGGAGCTTTTTGTGCGCCTGTCTTTTACCATTAAATATTAATGGGAGAATTTTAAAGTCTACTCAAAGCGCATTTCAAAAATATCAAACATAGAAGCTCCCTATGGATTTGTAGGGGTCTTATGACCATCCTCTCGTGCCTTTTCACGTTAGTATAAGTAACGGTGGTTAAGAGTTGGTGGTGTCTGCCAAGTTTTTTAATTTATTTTGGAGAAATTTTCGTTTTTTGAATTACTACAAACATGGGAGTAAAAGAGAAAAGCCGGTTGTAAAGCAACACTGTATCGGTGTTATGCTTATGTATGTTTAACTTATAAATAGTGTGGATGTAAACATAAGTAAATACACAAACACAAATAGAATTGTTGACATTGACGAACAATAAATTTGTTTCTTTAGGGCAAAAACAGGGGCGTTGTAAAAAAATTGTTAAAAAAAAATGAATTTTGTAAATTTTCAAAGTTAAAAAAAAAAATATTTATTTGGCGACAGTAAAGCAGAAGTATTTTACTGCCTCCGACCTAAATATGTCTCTATAATTTAAAAGAAATTTTATAAAAATAAGGGCTCGTGCACGAATTTTTGTTATTCTTTTAAAATTGTCAAATGATTAATTTGCTCAAACACTCAAAGAAGATGCTGGGCAACCGTTGTCGTAGACCACGTCTCGCTGCATATCTAAGTATGAAGCAGTGCGTCTAATAATATATTTTTATAAATTTAATTTGCCTAATTTGGAAATTAGTTTTTTTGACATTGCAAGTAACACACTTCTGTTAATAGAGTTTTAAAATTAATAAGTTTATAACACCTTACTCTTTCATATTGAATAACTCGTAAAGTTTGTTCAACTTAGTAGATGCTAACCTGAATTCTATTCTTGCACATGTAAACCTTCAAGTAGTTGAAACAATTCAGAAAGTTTTAGTCGGTAAAGCCCGCCCACTGCACAGAAGGTAATTTTATCCGTTGTTGTTTTGAAAAAAAATTCATTCCAGCAAACCGGCTAGGGCGATTTATTATTTTTTTTTTTTTGGATTTATGCTTTGAAAATTTTCTCCTTTTTTCCAAAATAAGTCACTTACGTTCAAAAGGACTTTTTTTATTTTTTCACTTGTAATTTTATTCAGCTCAACAGATTCTTTTAAAATACACAGTGCCTAGTGGTTCTTGTTTTTCTAGAGTTTTTAATGCATACCAAATTGAAACACAAAAAATTTTGTTTCTTCGGCTACAGGCATAGCTGCCTGCCAGATTTGACGTTTTATTGTCATTTTCACTATTTTTAGGGCCAAAAATAACTTTTGACGATTGCACGATTTTCACCCTGAATTTGACGATTTTTGAAAATTATAGATTTGTTGCACTTTTAAAAGAAAAGCAGAGGCAGAAGTAGATATTTTAACGTAACAATTATTATTTGCGTCAAAAAACCTATTTCTTAAAAAATTTAAAAATATTTTTGTATATTAAGTTTATTTTGCTTAAAATAAGAAATTGAGCTTTTTGAATTGTTACTATTTTTATAAAAACTACTTATTAGCTCTTTTAGCCCGAGTTTTTTATTATTAAGTAACAAAAAACATAAATTTTAGGGTTGACGATTCTTTGACGATTTCAAAAGTTGTTTTGATGATTTTGACGATTTTTTTCCAAAAATTTGACGATATTGAACCAAGTTTATCTGGCAGCTATGGCTTCAGGTAGTTTCTTCAAAAGTAAAAAAACAAAATTTTATCAAAATTTCAATTGCAAAAACTATATAATTTTTGTAAAAATTTCTAAGTTTAGTCACAAATTTTTTTAATAACATTTTAAAATAGCATTAGCTTTAATGTTATTTCAAGCAAATCGTTCTTTAGAGATCCTGCCTGTATTAGAAAAAACAAACGATTTAGGGCCATTATCATATGCTGTTTATTATGTGAACTTTAGATAAAGTTAACTCCAATTAAGGTAAACAATAAAGTGAGCTTTAAAATTGTTGGTTATTACCACCTCCCTTTAAGTTAAACAGACAATTTGTTTAAAGTGTGGCAATACCAGTTTAATATCAAAAATGTAATTATCTGATATAATAATAAGCCTTATACAAACACATATAACGGTTTTTTTGGCTTTGATATAAGATTTCGAAAGAATGTTCCTTTTCAGCTGGGGCAGGATATGATGATATTTTTAAGTCTATATGTTACAAAATTCCCACACTTAGGAACAAAGTCGCAAAACTTTTTTTAATCCTCAAGTTTAGGGAAAAAACGTCCAATGGTTAAGAACCAATTTTTAAGCCGAAAAATGTCAAAATGACGATAAATCATCAAATCTGGCATCTTTAATCACAGGTTTCATAGTAGTGTGTCATTACAAAACAATAATTACTTTTTAGTAATGGTGTTCGCAGCGATAGCAATTTAGCGCGTTTTGTGCTAGATTAAGAGGTTTTTTACGTATCAAAAATCCTATTTTTTCTCCTCCGCGCGTTTCACAAAAATGCGCCAGACAGGCGCGTTTTATGTTATTATACCCTTCACATAGTGATAGGGTATATATCACTTTGTCATTCCGTTTGTAATTTCTTTATTATTCATTTGCGACCCCATAAAGTATATATATTCTGGATCCTTATAGATAGGGAAGCCGATTTAGCGATGTCCGTCTGTCAGTCTGTCCGTCTGTTGAAATCAAGTTTCCGGAGTCAAATAAAAAGATACAGACCAGTAAATGGTGTCAAACTATTAGAAATATCCTGGAGACAATCGCTATTTAAAATCAGCAAAATCGGTTCACTATTGACCGAGATATAAGCGAAAACCCAGAGTAACCCATTTTTTTTAGGACAAAATCCGTGCATATATCCCTATATATCTCAGTAAGTATAGTCACTCTTGTCACAAAACTTGGCACGGATACTCCCAAAGAAGGGACCTAAATAAAGTTTTTTCAGATTGGACCAGGGGAAGGGGTAGTTTTCCTACAATTGCACAAATTTGGTAAAATATTTTATGCGCTATATCTCGTAAACTATAACAGCTATTGACTTAAAATGTTCTACAAAAAATAATTGTACGCAAAGACCTACACTTTAAAGAAAAAATTTTTTGAGTGGGGGCAAAAATAGGGGTAGCTCCCATACAAATCGACAATTATTATAAAATATTCGATACGCTATATCTCGAAAACTATAAAAGATATCGAAATTAAATGTTCTACAAAAAGTAGTTGGGCGAGAATGCCTACGCTTTAAAGAAAAAATTTTTTGAGTGGGGACAAAAATAGGGGTAGCTCCCATACAAATCGACAATTTTTATCAAATATTCGATACGCTATATCTCGGAAACTATAACAGATATCGAAATGAAATGTTACCAAAAGTAATTGGGCGAGAATACCTACGCTTTAAAGAAAAAAATTTTTTGAGTGGTGGCAAAAAAAGGGGTAGCTCCCATACAAATCGACAATTGTTATAAAATATTCGATACGCTATATCTCGCAAACTATAAAAGATATCGAAATGAAATGTTCTACAAAAAGTAACTGGGAGAGAATGCCTACGCTTTAAAGAAAAAATTTTTTGAGTGGGGGCAAAAAAAGGGGTAGCTCCCATACAAATCGACAACTATTATAAAATATTCGATACGCTATATCTCGCAAACTATAAAAGATATCGAAATAAAATGTTTTACAAAAAGTAATTGGACGAGAATGTTTACGCTTTAAAGAAAAAATTTTTTGAGTGGGGACAAAAATAGGGGTAGATCCCATACAAATCGACAATTTTTATCAAATATTCGATACGCTATATCTCGGAAACTATAACAGACATCGAAATGAAATGTTCAACAAAAAGTAATTGGGCGAGAATGCCTACGCTTTAAAGAAAAAATTTTTTGAGTGGGGGCAAAAAAAGGGGTAGCTCCCATTCAAATCGACAATTATTATAAAATATTCGATACGCTATATCTCGCAAACTATAAAAGATATCGAAATAAAATGTTCTCCAGAAAGTAATTGGGCGAGAATGCCTACGCTTTAAAGAAAAAATTTTTTGAGTGGGGGCAAAAATAGGGGTAGTTCCCATACAAATCGTAAATTATTATAAAATATTCGATACGCTATATCTCGGAAACTATAACAGATATCGAAATAAAATGTTCTACAAAAAGTAATTGGGCGAGAATGTCTACGCTTTAAAAAAAAATTTTTTTGAGTGGGGGCAAAAAAAGGGGTAGCTCCCATACAAATCAACAATTATTATAAAATATTCGATACGCTATATCTCGCAAACTATAAAAATATCGAAATTAAATGTTCTCCAGAAAGTAATTGGGCGAGAATGCCTACGCTTTAAAGAAAAAATTTTTTGAGTGGGGGCAAAAAAAGGGGTAGCTCCCATACAAATCGTAAATTATTATAAAATATTCGATACGCTATATCTCGGAAACTATAACAGATATCGAAATAAAATGTTCTACAAAAAGTAATTGGGCGAGAATGCCTACGCTTTAAAGAAAAAATTTTTTGAGTGGGGGCAAAAAAAGGGGTAGCTCCCATACAAATCGACAATTATTATAAAATATTCGATACGCTATATCTCGGGAACTATAACAGATATCGAAATAAAATGTTCTACAAAAAGTAATTGGGCGAGAATGCCTACGCTTTAAAGAAAAAATTTTTTGAGTGGGGGCAAAAAAAGGGGTAGCTCCCATACAAATCGACAATTATTATAAAATATTCGATACGCTATATCTCGCAAACTATAAAAATATCGAAATTAAATGTTCAACAAAAAGTAATTGGGCAAAAATGCCTACGCTTTAAAAAAAAATTTTTTTGAGTGGGGGCAAAAAATGGGGTAGTTTCCATACAAATCGACAATTATTATAAAATATTCGATACGCTATATCTCGGAAACTATAACAAATATCGAAATGAAATGTTCAACAAAAAGTTGTTGGGCAAAAATGCCTACGTATCAAAAATCCTATTTTTTCTCCTCCGCGCGTTTCACAAAATTCTTACGATCATCTGGCAGCTCTAGATAATCTCAGCTATAAAGAGTTTTGGTAAAAATTTTAGAACTTATTTGCGCTGTGCATATCTAAAAGATATATAAATTTTATTGTTATCACATTTTTCGTTTATTAAATTACATTTTTAAATAAAAAATGTGATGATTTTCTCCTTTAATATATAATTATATTTTTACCAAATGATGATTTTCTTCTCAAGCTTCTGACAACGCTGCTTGTTAAAGTTAATTTCTAATTGAAATTGATTCTTAATTGGGCCGAAATCCCGGCGGTACTGCAATACCGGGCCAACCCGTGACAGAAGTGGAGCAAGCCCCTAAACATTCCGTCTATTTCCAAAAATCAGTTTAACATTTGTTGTCCTCCGATGGAGGATCTATCAGATGTTAAGCTGATAAGAACAGATACTACACTTTGATCTTAGCCATAAGGCCGAGAAGCGATAACTTAAATGCAGTTTTATTTAACTATTTGTGTCATTTTTAAAATAAACTAAATGAGAATTGAAAGAAAGGATAACAGGAACATAAGGATGTTTAAAGGGTTGTTTTAATACACAGTGATTTACCAGGTTCTTTGTGTTGCTCTACAAATTTTTTGTCTACCTAACGTTTAAAATGTGAATAAACATTAGACCTGTTTTTAGGATTGCAAATTAAGGTCACTGTTTTTATAGATAAAGTTTTTTTATAAATATCTTACCATTTAAAATTATTATAATCATTCTTTTAACTTTTGTTAGGTAATGAAAAAAAAATATTTTTAAATGTTGATAACAATTATTAATAATAAAATTATAATATTCAAAATTCTTAAGAAAGAAAAACAGCCACAAAGAAGCAATGTTTTAATTATTTGTGATTTTAAGGTAGATTTATTGAAAGTAAGTACTTTTTTAAAATATTGATTTAAATTTTTTTATCAGAAGTTATCCATTATTTAAGATTATTTTCTAATTTTTATTTTTTATTTATTTTTACTGTTTTTGGTACTTTTTTGCATTTATTGAAACTATTAGTTTAATATATATTGAATTAAGGGCTGTTGACCCATATAAATGTCAGAACTCAACTAAACAAACAACAAGTTAAAGCTTTGCCGAATCTTATACACCCTTCACAACCTGAAGGGGCTTTTGCTATAAGTTTTTCAAATTTTATATGGCAACCCCCTTAGGGGTAGGTAAGTTCTAGGAAAATGTTTGCAAGGAAAAATGGGTTGGGGACAGTTCTGCATTTGACCTATCCACAGGCACCTTGGAAGCTGAATTAATTACAATTTCCCAAAATTTTGCATGGGAGCCCCTTTAGGCGATGAGATAAGGGATAACTATATTCTAGGAATATGTTTAGGAGGGACCAATAATGGGGGTAAATTGCACACATTATTTCTCTAAGGCCGAATCTGGGGAGGTGTTTTTAAATCATTTTTGTATATTTTGTGTGGCAACTCTATAAAGTAATACTGATAGGAGGTAAGTATGTTCTAGGAAAAAGTTTAGGAGGGAACACAAATGGAGGTCTGTGATACACTTGATTCCTCTAAGGGCTATTCCAAGCGAGTTGTAAGGGTTTTTTCCTTAATTTTTTCGAACTCTTTAGAAAGTTAGGGGTTGGAGACAGAGGGTAAGAATGCTTCACAAAATTGTTTGTAAGAAAAATTTAATGGGAGTTGGTCGTACATTGCACCCCTGTAGGGGCAACTCTCGGATTTTTATGTATAAATTTTGGTGAAATAAAAAAAGGTCCCAGCAAAAGCTTACATTGCTTTGTAAAGAGTTAAAATCCAAAAAGCTCTTACTCATTAGCATATTAACCCAATACTTTAACATGGCGATGACATTGCAGAATGGAGTTAAATAAGTACTTACCATGCTTGCTTACAAAGAGGGACTTACATAAGCTATTACTTTATTGGCATTTAAATAACCTTTTCCTGGGTACCCCAGGTACTCATTGTTGCATTTAAAATTTTTTTTCTTTGATGTTTTGGTTACAACTGATTTAAAATATTAAGTTAAGAAATTGTCTGCCTAATTCTAAAAAAGAAATAACTCATTATCTAACAACTGCTTAGTAATACAGACGGTATGTAATAGTCGTTGAAAAGTAAGAAATTTGTAATACCTAATCCCTTTCAAGTTTTTGCTGGGGTAGTCGTGGTTGCTGGGCTCTGTCAGTTATCGGTCAATGTTGTTGAGTTTCCATAGCGACGTTTTCCCTGGTATATCTGATGTTTTAATTTCACAAACATGTTGGAGAAGTATCAGGGGCCCTAGAAACTTGATTACAACAGATTAATGAACAGATAAACAGACGGACAGCGCTAAATCAACTTTCCTATCTATAAGGATCAAGAAAATAAATAATTTATGGGTTCGCAAATGGATATTAAATAAATTACACATACATTTTACATTTAAAGCACGTTATTGAATTTATTTGAGGTTATGAGTCTAAATATGAACATCAATTAGGCCTATTGAACCATATTAAAGTCAGAAGTCAATGAAAAGGACAAAAGTACTTGTTTACATATTTGAAAATTACAAAGAAGGATAATTTCAGTGTAAAGCCTTTTGCTTTTATTTTTTTAAAATAAAGTTATTCAAACCAGATAAAAGTAAAGATCATACAGTGAGGCGAAAGAAACTAAAAAATATTTTTGGGTAAAAACAGGGAAATAAATGTCATAAAATTTTAATCCCTTGTGCTAAGATTACTTTATGCATTTATGAGTTTGTTTAAAAAAAAATAAAATCGCTTTAACGAAATAGTGGAGTAATTGCGAGAAAATTGGAATGTAATGTATAAGATAGTCAGGCTTGACCGGCTGTAAATTCCTTACGAATTTTTTAGTAAAGCTTATCAGAGTAAGGGTCACACAGTTGTGTTAATTAAATTATCACTTTTATTATGTGTAAACTTATATTAAAACTCATATATGCCTTTGCAACGTCACTTTCATTTTGAATTGGATTACTTATACGTCCACAATTTGACTTCCATGTATACTCTATTGTTGTTTTTACTAAAACTCTTTAAATATTACAGACTATTTGCATATGGTTGCTCCTTAATATTATTAAATCTAAAAATTTAAGGTAAAAGAATATAAATTCAAGATAATAATAACAAATTATTTTTATTTTTTATTTTGTTTTCAATGTCTATGACCATCATGTGAGTTTGTTATGAATTACTGGCTGCTGCATTCCTCCACCCATATTACTCAGGATTTCGTGTTTACAGAACATGGTGTCAAACAGGAAGTTACCCATGAGAGAGGTGTGTTTAAAAAAGTAAACAAATTAAGTAAATAGCAAAAATCAAAAAGCTTAAAGTGGAGACTTTTACTCTTAATATCCTGGAACAAAGAAGAGAGCGTTAATAAGAGAAATATTTTCAATTCGCCGTTAGTTGTAAAGAAAAGCTTTTAAGCATCAGCAAAGCTTTTTTCATTGCAATAGTTCGTAAGGAAAAACGGTTTATTTAGTTTAATTTTTTTTTAAGTTTTACTTAAATAAAATAATTGTAAATAAATATATTTTAAATATAGTTGTTCACTTATTTAATTTTATTTTTTTAACAAACGCATATTTAACTTGCAAGAACTTTGTGTAAGATGTTTTTGTTATTATGTATAAAAAAAGCGGCAAATTGGAAGCAACTTGTTAGTTAAGGTATACGGCACTTCTTTTGTATATTTTGTTCTAGTCATTTCATATTAAAGCATAAAAGTAGCGACTAAAATCAGTGGCTAATAAATTTCAACTAAAAAGTTTTAAATTACGTGATTTACTTTAAAAAAAGTAATAAAAATCTACATGATTTTTTTAAATAAACAATTGCCTGTTTAGGCTCAATTTTCTTGCAACCAGCCTACAAGTATGCAATGGTTTTTTAAAGTCTTAACGAACTTCTTTTTTAATTAGAAAAACATCGTGTTTAATAAAAATGTTGCAATGCATAACGAAATTGGCACAACGAAAAACTATTTTCATTCTATAGGAAAAACGACTGCCATAAACACAAGTGATAACGAAAACGTTACTAAAGCTTTTTACTACTTCGTTCTGCTACAACTATGTTACAATAATAACAATAATGAAAATATTAATTTAAACTCTTTGTGTCTGCAATTCAAAACCATTAAAAAACGATTCGGTTTTTTTAAACGATGAAATTTAAAAACAATTTTTTTATACACAAATATGTTTGTTAGCTTTTACAAGATACTTCGTCGCATTAACGTGGTCGTTGTTCGTATTTCAAACTTAAACTAACAAATTATAAAACTCCGACTCGTGTGTTGCTTGCAGGAGTTTTTCTTTCAAATACTTTGGGATGCATTTCGTTTCAAACTGTAAGCCATGTGTTTTGTTGCCTTTTTTGCGATTTTGTTTGGCAAAAGACAACAAAGTTGTTGTTGGTGCTTTTGTTTTTTTTTTGCACCAAAAGGGCCAATGCGCTTTTCAAAGAATTGTAAGGATCAGTTTAGCGCGAATTACGGTTACGAAAGGATGCCAATGCATTAAATGTAATAAGCGAGTGTTTTTTATTTCTAATAAGTGTGTATTGGATTTTTTGTACAAAAAAAACTTTAAAAACGTTTAAATGTGCTTTAAAATTGATTTTAAAATAATATCACTTTAACACTGCAAACTAACAAAACTAAAGGGTTCATCATATCAAAAATAAAAAAAAAACAGTTCTAAATTAAATATGTGTGTGTTAAGTAATTTGTGCAAAAAATGAAAACTGACCTATCTTAAGTCTAAAACGGTTAGTGGTGTTACAATGTTAAGCATACTTTTAGGCTAAGGGTGTGTAGAAAAATTATGTTTGAAAAATATTAAGTTTGAAGAGGTTTGAAAACATTTTTTTAAAAATTATTTAGCATTAATTTAAGGTTTTTTACTGTTTTAAATATAATTTTTAAAATTGACATATACATAAAGTTTTGCCTAAAGGTAGGCTATACAAATTATGTGAGATATAAAATAAGTCTCTTTTAAATTTACTGTTTATTATCTTATCTGATTACTATATATTTCTAATAATAATAAAACATTTTTTTAAGCCATGTTTAAAGCAAAATAATATATCACAAATATATGGCAATATAATAACATTATAACTTAATTGTGAGTTATGTCAAAAATATAAATAAAAGCTAAATTAACCAAAAATTTTTGTAGGCAAAATTATGCACAAATCATTTTATATCAAGTATTTTTTTTTGCAGTTTTGTAAATAAAATATTTATGTTTATACATAAAAATTATTGGAGGCAATAAAGGTTTAAGCAGTTTTTTTAAACATTTAAGGGAAAGGAATACGGAAGTGATAAATAACATTTGGGAATGTTACTCAATAAGTTTATTACTTTTTTTTTTTTTTGATAAGAAATTTTGCACATAAATTACAAAGTTTTTTCAATGTTATTAAAAATATTTTTATTATTTTAAAGCAAAAAAAAAAAAAAATTAATAAAAAACAACAAAATGAAATGGAAAATATTATATTATATTAAAATTTTAAGCTTAAAATAAAAAAAATTCAAAAATGTTTTCCGTGAACGCCAAAGAATTTTCCTGATTGTTTTACAAACATTCTCAATTTTAAAAACAATTGGAAAATTCTGGAAATAAATAAGAAATTTTTGAAAAACAGCAAAAATTCTTTGAAATTGTGTAAGAACAATTCAAAAATTTTACAAGAAATTTTCAAAATTGAAAAACAAATTTTCAAATTATATTAGAAATTTCTTAGATAAAAAAATTTTTAAAATTAAAAAAAAATTTAAATATAATTAGAAAAGGTTCTGAAATACGATTGAAAATGGTTTAGTTCTAGTTTAACGATTCTAAAAGATAAATAAAACTTTAATTATGAAATCCTAAAAATGTTGCAAATTTTGTATTAGCACCGATAAGAAACAGTTATCCTTTCTGATTAAAACAAGGTTTTTTTTAAATTTCGGTTTCTTTTTTTTTTGCCCTTTGAAAAATTATTTTGAAAATTTTATATAAAACAAATATCTATCTCCGAAAAAGCAAGCATACATAAATACTTTAAGTGATCTTAAAAATACAAAATTAGATTTTTTTTCTGGACAACTTTATTACATGCCTGAGTATTTACATAGGTACACTTATCATATCACACAAAAAAAAAAAAAAAAAAAAATAAAATAAAATAAACATTTTTCATCTGAATTCAAAATTTACTGAAAAACGAGTTTAAGAGTATTTTAATTAATGCTGTTTCTAATTGAAAGTTTAAGAAAATGGTTAAAGTATTTATATTTAAATATATATTTGGAATGCAAGTTCTTGTTTATATTTTAATAAATTAGAATTTATTTTATGTTTATAATTTTTGTTTCAAGTATTTGCCTAAATATTATCGTTAAATTTGATTTTAACCGCACGAACCAGGGAACTTTTGACTGCAAGCATTTTTTTGCTTAAAGAACAAACAAATGGAAAACGACCCAAAGGGAGAAAATCACTTTCTTCTTCTTTTATAAAAAAAAACTATAAATTTACCTCAAAGAGATAATAAAGCGAATTTAAATATAAATAAGTCAGTAAAAATTTAATTGAAATTCATTTAGAAATCAAAATTCTATAAAATTCGATATGTAAGGTCTCATTGGCCGCAGCCTTCAAGTGGTCATGGTGACTAAAAATGATGTTCATTCATGTCATGTGCCTTCTTACTATTTAATGCTTAGAACAAAACATTCTAAGACATCAAAACCTTTTTTTAATAAAATTTTAAGCGAAATGTATTATTTATAAGTGAAAATGTGAGTGAAATGGTTACACACGTCACAGTGGAGTGGCCTATATGTATACTTACAGGAAGGGGGAAAACGGCGTTTATTGCAAATGACCTATAATTCACTTTGCCTTCACCCCAATGTCTTATTGGATTTTTTTTTAGCGAATAACTTAAACTAAATTCTATTTTAATTAATTTTAAATAAAGAATATGTCAAGTCACTTTATATTTAAATGTTCCTAATTTTATACACCCTGTACATTGGTATCTTTGGTCATTAGTAAACTGGTCTTGCTGGTTTATAAATGCCGATCTGATAAGAAATATTTTAGAAAGACGGATAGGTGGACAAGGATAAATCCAATTCCTCTAATAAAAAAGGATATTTAAATTTTTTTCAACCGCTTATGGATATCGCTAGTATATACTTTAATGATCAGAGAATAATCACTGTGTAAAGGGCACAGAAATTATTAGAAATAAAAAAAAAAGCAAAAAGTTAATATTTGGAACAATTAGTAATAGGGTGCCTATTATAAATCAATTTCAAATTTTGGTTAATTAATTTTTTTTATTATTTTTTTTAGAAAATTAGAAAAGTTATAAAAGTTTTGCGTATAATTTAAGATAAATTGTGATTTTAAAAATGTTGTGTGTATTTTTTTAAATCAGTGACTCAAAAATTTTTGTTACATAAAATTAACTATAAAAAATCAAAAAAACTTGCTACAAATATCAAGTTAAAAAAAATTTTTTATTATTTTTTTTAATCCAGAGGCCGGTAATATTATGCAAAAAAAAAAATAAATGTAACAAAATAATTTCCATTATTTTAGTAAAGTGTTTATTTAGCAAAAATAATAATTATAATTTAATTTTTATGAAAATCATTAGCAGCAACTGATATTTTAAAATCTTTAGGTTAATTCAAATTTTAACAATTATTTTTGACAAAAAAAATAAAAAAAAAAATTATAATTTCTTGATAAAGAAAATAGTTGTTATTTATTGTCCCTGATTTACATTTTTTTTAAAAGAGAACAATTTTTTACACAAAATTAAATTAATTGTTAGTTTAATACCATATTTATCATTACAATTATTTCGGTTTAAACTTTTAATTTTATTATGAGCAGATCAATATCAATATAATAGTTTTTAAGATTTGATATTTGTTGTTAGTTCGCAGAAGCAAAGACTCAATAACAAAAAAAAAAAACAAATGAATTAGTATTTTTATTAAGAACTATAAACTGTTTTTTTTTAACTACAAATTAACTTTCAGAAATTTTTTAAAATATTTTAATTTTGGACAAATTTGTTAAAGCTTTTTTTTGTATTCAGTGCAATAAATTGGTCTTGACTGATTTCACCTATTTTATTTGCTTAATGATTTTATTTAGTAGTTTTTGGGATTGATTTTTTACACTTACTTTACTCTTTACATTTTTGTGAAAAAGTCTTTAAAGATGTTTTGGCAAACAAAATTCATAACATACATTTAGGCTGAAAATAAAACTTAACTTTTTTCTTTACAGCAGTTTTTCATTAAAGATGTAAAATTAAAAGGCAATACAAATAACAAAAAAAAAAAAAACGGACGGTCTTAGCAAATACAATCATCAAAATTACACCTTAATATATGCTGAAAAAAAGTCTCAAAAATTTTAAAGAAGGCAATAATACCAAACAAAAATTTAGTTATTGAAACCAAATTAATAAAAAGCTTCTATTTTTACCCAAACATAAAACTCAATTAACAAATTAAATTTAAACAAGCAATTATTTAATTTGTTGCATTCAAATAATATTTAACGCCTATTAGTAGGCAATATTACGTAAACAGCTATTTTTCTTTCAAAAAAGACAGAGGAAAATTTTTTGAATAAATTAAAAAACACTTTAATTATGAGTTTTGTGGTTTAATGAATATAAGCAATAAAAATTATTTAATTTAAAACTTAATGATATGAAATTACAAACCAAAAAATTTAATTTTATACAAGGTTAAGGCTTAATAAAAACAAAACCAAAATCAAAAGACCACATTCCTAGAAATTAAAACAAAAGTTTTGAAATAATATGCAACAGTAGTTTCCAAAATTAACATAAAGTAAAAACTTTCTTCGCAATGCAAACCAAATAATTACCCCATATCAAACTACTATTTAAAATCAATGTGTATTAAGCACTCAAAAAAATATAAAAATTAAAATAAGAAGAAAAAATATATTTATTTTAGTTTTCTAAAAATCTAAAAATATTTGAAACTAAAACTAACGCTCGCTTAATGTAGCAACGGTTGTGACTAAAAAAATTAAGAAAATTGAAAACAACACATGCTTCCTTGAAAGGATCTAGTGTTTGTAACATAACTTAAATCAGGCTTACAAAACAATAATATTAAAATATATTTTTCTATTTTGAATTAGAATAAATATCATATCAAACTTAAAAATTTTCCGAATGAAAACATTTCAATGACAAAATAGTTGGACATCAAACAAAACTACCACTAATTGACCAAATCTATTAAACAGAAAAATTTGTATCAATTAAAATGCAAAGTTTTTACCTTTATTTTTAAAAAAACAAACATTAATAAATATTTGCATATTTAGTCAGTATAGGCAATAATAATTTGAATTTAAGCTAAAATAAAAATTTATGTAATTTTATTAACAGTAAAAAAACATTACACCAGCACTAACGCAGCAAAAGTACTCAGACATTCAGCGTTCAAACATAAACAAAAAAAAAAAATTCAATTTTTTTGAAAAACAAATTTATCCATAAAAGTGTGTCTATGTGAGTTTTGTGTAATTATTAAAATCTATATTAAAGTTATAAAAATAATTTTTTTAATAAAAAACTTAATTCCAATTATATATCAAGTGAAACCAATAAGTATTTAAATTCAATACTGTAAAGCATACTTTTTTGTTAAACTATATGTTAAGTGCTTATTCAAACATATATTTGTGTGTGTCTTTATAAATAGCTAAAATGTTAATTAAAACCATTAAAATAATATAATAAAAAAATTTATATATAAAAACCTAAATTTTAATTATAAAAGTGGTAATTGAATTTGAAAGTAGTCGACAACTCGACGTTATCATTAAAAATATCTTTATTAAAACCATTTCAACACAATTTCCAATTGCAACAAAAACTTCAAATAACTAAAAATAAAAAACTAAAGTAGTGGGTAAGTATCTTTACAAATTTATAAAATTGAAAAAAAATATTTTTATATATTTTGTATGATTACAATTGGCAAAAGGACCCTATATATTAAAATTCAAATCAATTTCAAGCAAAATTTTTTAAAATTGTGTTAATAAACCTAATTTAGGTTAGGTTAGGTAGAACAAGCAGCCGTTGAAGGAAAGGATACAGCTCACTTGGGTTCGCTTAATTCGGTCCCTTTGTGTTACCTGGAGAGGCAAATAGAATAGGTTGAGACGGAAGGAAAGAAGAAATTTAGAGCAGGATAGATAAGAAAGAAAGAACAGAAGAATGAAGCAGACTTACCAGAGTCTCTGGTGGGAATCGAACCCACAACCCGCTCAGTGGTAGACTCGTGCACTTACCACTGACCTACCGGGGCACCCATATTTTAGCTTAAAGTACATTTTAGGCCTTGTTTAAAAAACGAATTAAAAAACTTTAAAATGGCTTGACTTTTATTTAAAGCCCTTTGATATACACTTCACATAGTGATAAGGGTATATGTCAGTTTGTCATTCCGTTTGTAATTTTTTATTATCCATTTTCGACCCCATAAAGTATTCTGGATTCTTTTAGATAGGAAAATCAATGTCCGTCTGTCCGTCTGTGTGTCTGAAATCAAGTTTCCGAACTTAATAAAGTCGCACAGAAAATAGTTTGATATTAAATAATCGAAAATATCCTTTAGATAATCGCTATTTAAAATCACCAAAATCAGTTCATAATTGACCGAGATGTAAGTGAAAACCCAAAATAACCCAATTTTTGAATGACAAAGTCCATGCATATATCCCTATATATCTCAGTACAAATTAACAATTTTTGTCAAATTTTCGAACCGCTTTATCCCGGAAGTTATAACAGCTATCGACATCAAACGCTCTACGAGAGTTATTGGACAATAAGGCTTACATTTTCTAAAAAATAATATTCGGATAGAAGCAAAGGGAGAAGACCCCCCATATAACAACAATTTTTATAAAACTTATGATACGCTATATCAGGGAAACTATAGCTGTTATCGACTTCGAATGTTCTGCAAAAAGTAATGATGCAAAAATTTTTAATCTTTGGAAAAAAAATAGTTGGAGAGGAGAAGGTGGACTAGAAACCCCATAAAATTTAACAACTTTTGTAAAATTTTTTAATACGAATAATGTTGAAAACTTTTAAAACTTTCGACCTAAAACTTTCTGCATGGGTTTTCTCTTTCCCATACACTCAAAAAATTATTTATGTAAAAGCAACTAAAAATGTATTTAAAACAACCGGATATCCATTTAAGCCCCTTCAGAAAGATATTCATTAAAATTAGAAAAAAATTTCATTTAAATTCAGACTTAAAAAAATTAACTTACATATTCGTCTAAAATTAACTAGATTTTCTGTCATTTACAGCAAAACACAAACTATCAGAAAAATAACAACAAAGTTAAATATTACCAAAAAATAACTAACAAAAACAACTTTAACTTAAAATCAGTTTTTTTGTTTAGCTGAAGCTTTGAATAACACTTCAAATCAGTTAAAATAAAATATTGTATTAAAATTTAACTGTTTTTTCATTTAAAAACAATTTTACTAAATACTTCCTAAATAACTTACAGTCAGTTACTGTACTATTTTTTTAAGTGTACGAACGTTAAAATTTTGTAGAGTTTACTATTTCCAAAACTAGGATTGATATGCACCCGGCACAAGGTATTTTCATTTAAATAAGTATTTGCAGTTCAAAATAAATCGGCTAGAAAAATAGCTGGGTATAGACCAATATAATATAATATTATATAATATTATATTATATATAATCGTTATTCAAAAAGCCAAAAGCTAATTTAAGAACCAATATAACAAATATAAAAATTAACTGAAATAACCTCCTGATGATGCCACACAACGGAGTGGCGAAATATTAAAAAAATTGTACAAAAAAATAAATATAAAAATAGACCTAAAGCTTAAAAAAATAGTCTTATTTATTAATATTAAAAAAGGTCAAAAAACTAGAAAAAATAGGTAATTAAAAAAAAATATTTTTATTTTAAATAAATTTTTACAAGTTATGTTTTTCGCACATTTTAATGTCTAAAATGCAAAGGGATTTTTGTAGGCGATATTTTTCAAAGGTGTATAGAAAAAACGAGCTACTGTCAACACTGGGCTCAATAGTTTATTCGTCTGCAAACGAAAACTTCTTGGAAGTAACTTAATAATTAATAATTTGAAAAATACGGTTTAAAATTATATAACAAATTTCATATACATATTCTAAACGTAATTATTTAAATTTAAACAAGTAAGAGAGCTATTTTCATCTTTTGTTGTGGGGGTCTTTTCTTAATTTTTGCAAATTTTGTATGACAGCCCCCTTAGGGGGTGAAGATAGGGGGTAAGTATATGCCAGCAGTATGCTTCCTTCCTAATGGAATCGGTCGTACACTTTTTTTCTGTAAGGCCAACATTGTGGAAGTTATGGGCACTTTCACATTCTTTTCGAAAATTTTATATGGCAGCCCCCTTAGGGGATGAGAATAAGGAATAAAAATATGTTTGAAAGGGGAAACTAATAGGGGTCTGTAATAAATTTTTTTCCTCCACCACTCCGGGTGTAAGGGTATTCACCTTATTTTTTTCAAGTTTTGTATAGCAACCATGTTAGGGGCTGCAAAATAGAGAGAAAGTATGCTGCAAAAAAAAAAAAATTGGGAGGAAAAATTAATTTGAGTCGGTCTTACATTTTACCTTTGTAGGATTACCCTGGAAGCCGCGGGAGTGATTTAAATTAATAATAATAATAAAACATTGTATGACAACCCTGTTAGGGGCGAAGATAGTGTGTAAGTATGTTTCACAAAAATGTTCGCGGAGAAAATAATGGGAGTCGTTTCTACATTGCTTATTGTTCGGTTTAGAGAAAAAAAACCGAGGTGGTCTTGGTTTTTGGCGTTTTTGGCTTACATTTCGGTCAGTTATCGGGCGATATGGCTGGATTTCAATACCGATTTGACAGATATTTCTGAAAGTTTAATACCACTTTTATAAACCCTTATCGCTAATGTGAAACTTATATATACCCTTATTACTTAAGGGTATAAAAATGCTAATAATTTTTTTGCAAGTTTGTTTAAATTAATTAAAGTAAATACTTTTATTTAACATGTTTGTACATCTGTTGGCAACAATATTTTTATTTACAATATCCCTTTACTAGCTAAGCCCTTTGCCCAACACTTTCATGTAAAAATCATGTTAAAATTTTAATTTATTTCCTTTCTATGTAATGTTGCATAAGAGTATTACAATATGTTGTAATGCATCTTGTTGTTGTTTATTTTTATAGTGGAAGTGCTGCTGTGCTGTTACTTGTTTGTTATATGCTCTACATGGATTTACAAGAGCTTCCTCAAAAATACACATACACACACACATAATTCTGCTTTTGCTATGAAATCTAATATATGATAATGATAATAAAAATTGCAATAATTGCATTTTCTAAAGCACTGAAGTTTAAAATTGATATAGAGAATGAATTTTTCCAATAACAGGATAATGTTAGGAATAATGATTATATTTTTTAATTTAAGACACAAATTAGTTTTAGAGAAAAAATTTTAAAATTTAATTTTGCAAAAAAATTTAAAATAAATAAAAAAAATCGTTAACCTATTTAATTGTGATCTTTGGAAAATATTGAAATGCATCTTGGGCAGGTATTTATAAATTTTTTTGACAGAACCGGAAATCTGGTGTGTAAAAACTTGAACCAAATCAAATTGGTTTTATCTTTGCCTACTTTCAGATCAATTTTAGCTGTTTCATTTTCGACTTTTTCAAAGCTGGCAATGTTAGCTCTATGATGTCCAAAGTTGCGATTAGAGAGAAACATGTGCTCTCTTGTGTATAGTGTGACAGTTTTATTTGCATTTGCGACTCATATAACCTTTCAAAAAAATGTTAAAATGGCCACACTAAGGGCTATCTTCCTTGCACCTTAAAATATAAGTAAGGAATTATTGATTAAGATAAAGAACCAATTTTAATATAACCTTAATTAGATATGATAACCAGCACGTTGAAACAAGGTGACCGCAGCAGAGGAAGAATTAGTCTGCTCACTAGCCTAGCGATGCCACCTTGCATATAAATACCGTTAATGCGTGTATTGCGTGTAATATGGTAGCTTTATCAAAAAATTAGCCGATCATCACCAAAAAATCTAGACTTTTTTTATTAAGTATCAAAAAACTCATTTGTGCCAAATTTTATCAAAATATCTTTAAAATTGCAACCTGTAGGGTGTTCACAAAAATATGCCATACGGATGGCCGAATGGACAGACGGACGGACTCAGGAAGTGATTACCTGATATACTTAAAGGTGGGTCTCATACCACTGCCTTTGGACCTTACAAATATCTGCTCAAACGCAAAATATCCCTACCACGCATGTGGTGTGGGGTCTAAAAAGGAACGAAAACCTAACAATAGATAAAAGGACTCAGTCAAAATCATCAAATTGAAACGAGCAATCAATAGATGATATTAAAGTTTTATTTACGGCAACAGTTTTTCTATCATCCTTTTTTTAATTCATAGCAAAAAACCGACTGTAACCAAAAGTACAAAAAAATCAGTATTTTTCTTTTATTTTTTCAACAAATTTTGTTTTAGTTGACTGAATGATTGCAGTCACCACTTTTTTGGTAGTCCTTTTTAACAGTTTTAAATTTTAACTTTTATTGTAATTTGGTCCTTTTTTTAAATTTCAATTGCATTTATTTTTTAAAGAGTTGCAAATATTTTTTTTATCCATTAAAATTCGCATTGATTTTTTGTCCAGCTTGCAAGGATTGAATTTTACAGTTCAATATGCGGCTTCATTGTTATTTTTGTATAAAATTTACTATAAACTTGTGCAAATATGTATGTATGAAAGTATTTATTTTATTTTATTTGTATGCCGATTCATGTTAATTTTGTGTTAAAAAAATATACTTTTTTTACATATTTTTTTGAACAAATTGGGATGTTACATTGAAGTCTTGTTGCAGTTTATTTGCATTTAGTCGCAGTAAAATTATATATTTTGTTAAAAGTTCAAATGTATTTTTAAATATCCCGTACAACAGATTGTAATGCATTTTTTTATAAATAAATTGAAATGAAATTTAAAAAAAAGAGAATTTAAAAAATTTAACTAAAACAGTTTCCCCCTTTAATACGATAGACTTTATATTTGATTTAAAAAATAAAAGTATTTGTGGACATGAAACAAATGTATTGCATATTCAAAGATCATGTTGCCTTAGGAAAAATGTTTTTGAAGACACAGGAAAACTTTCGTCTTGAGGTGGGAACTCACATACAAATATCTGTACTTCAACGAAAAATTTAAAAACGAGAACGTTTGTTGTCTACTGTAAAACCTATAATTTCCCTCGGAAGGCATAATATACTCCTCCGCGAACATCGAGATGATAATCCTTTTTTTTTATTCACTTCTGCGATTTGGTTTAGATTCCGAAGATAAAATTTTGGGCCACCATTTCCAATTTTTCCTTTTAGAAGATCCATATATATCGAAGATAATTCAAACCGATTAAATAAAAGTATCCATAATCTTATATCGGAAATTATACTTAAAAATAATAATGACGCTAAATACTATTGGACTATTTTTGACGAAACCACTGATTTACCAAGAAGAAGTCGAATTTCTTTAGCTTTAAGGTTTTTTTTAACGTAACGAAAAGTAAGTAAAATAAGAACTAATCGGGTTTATCGACACATTTAAAGAAGCTTTAAATGGTACTGGCGATGACGTCGAAATCCCAATAAATGCGAACATACAATCATCAGTTCTTTTAAGAGTCTTAAGAACCTTGGTCTCGTTTTTGAAAATTGTGTAGGGACTGGAACTAATGGGTGACCTTTGATGTTGGTAGAAAATGGAGCAACAAAAAAATACAAGAACCGCAAAAAATGCAAAACAATCGCCTTGCTTTTCCCATAAACTTAACAACTCGATATCGAAAGGCAACAAGGTACCAGCAAATTTTTTAAAAAAACCTCATCTTTAGCGTAATACAGTTTTGCTGAAATATCTTGCAAAAAGGTCATCTCCTTTATGCCAAGCGCAACGGGTAGATCGTCGTGATTCAATTCTACAATTTGCAGTAAAAATAAAGCACAAAATGAAGGCACTGGAAAAGATACTAGAGGGGGAAGATAGAGATACGTCCTCAAAAGCCTTATTATTAAGAACTTCTCTGAGCAGTATCAAATTTATTTACGGATAACACATTGTAAATGATGTACTTACTGTCACACAGCCGTTTAGTGTAATTCTACAAAAAATAGGATATAGATTTACAAAAAGGATCATCTCTTAAAAAAGCCCAAAAAGAATGTAAAACTATTTTTGAAGAGGCAAGGAATATTTGCGTTGGTATGGGAGTTTATGTTTAACAGCTTAGATTTAAAAAATAATAATTTTTAAGATGTCGAAATATACAACCGCGTCAAGGGCTACATACTTTTATTTGAATTTGTTTAACAAGACCTTAAAACACGTTTTCCAAAGAACATCCTTTATTTGTTTAATATCCTTTTTCTTCTGCTTCAGAATATAACTACATTTACTGATTTGGAAATTTTAATTCCACAACTTGCAGATTTTTTAATATATAAAAAAATTAAGAAATTTACCGAGACCGAGATAATTATCCAAATTTGCGAAAAATATTCATTATTTTTGTATTAATGCCGGTCAGTAATGCCACGGCTGAAAGGCTATTCTCCACCCTTTGCCATGGCTAAGATCAACCATGACAGAGGACAGGCTTAACGGCTTAGCAATGTTGTATATACATAATAAAATTGAAATTGACGCAAATGTCGTGGTTAACAAGTATGCTTCAACAGGCAACCATAAACTATTAATTCAATAAATATGTTTTTTTTATCATTCTATTTAATTTTAATTATTTTAAGTGAATTAAACTTTTTTATTAAGTTTTGGTTTAAAAAAAACGCTAAAAGCTAGTCTTTGAACTCCTAAAAGATTTAGCTGGATCCGCGCCTGTACTTATGCAACATTTTTAACATTTTTAATAGCATACACTTTTATCACAAACAAACTTGAAAAATGCTGCATACTTTTCAAAACAATTATTTATTTGCTTTAATATCTACAAATAAACGACCATAAAATAAAAATAATTATTTAGCACGAACTTTAAAATAAGTTCATAACTACATATGTATGTGTTTAGGTTCATTAATACATTTTTTTATTTACAAATAAATTGTGTAAAAAAAAGTGAAATTATTGCAACAAAAACTCAACTGCAATAAAAAAATCTTTTCCAATATGTAACAATTTATATGGCAATAACAAATTGTAAAACTACTGGAAATTTGTGTGATTCAACTTAAATATGACCAATAAATGAACAAAAACTTAACAATAAAAAAACGAATGTCTGAACAAAACTGTTGCTGCTGGACAATACTTGATCAAAAATGCCCTGAACGTAGGCTAAAGCGCGATGGCTGCCTTGACTGGTCTACAGACAATGTAAGAGAAAGTATAGACAAATACAAATGTAGTTCGAGACAAATATACATATTTTTATACAAATAAATTCATAAACACATGTATTTGATGGGAGGTTGAAAAGAAAAAAGCTTAAAGCATAGATTGTAAAGATACAGTGAAAATTATGAAGAATTTAACATTAACAATACAGTAGCAACGACAACAGAATGAAATTGACTTCATTCAACTGCAAAAATATATTGCCATGTTCATATGAACACAAACGAAAATGAATGAAAATCAAAAAGAGCAAATAAAATGTAAATCTAAGCCATAATAGTTGACTGTGTGATGCCCTTCTTTAGGTAAAAGTTTAAACTTTTTTTTTAAGAGGAACATATTCATAATATGAGTTATGACAATCGATTAGGTGAAGTAAAAAATGTGGATAAAAATTAAAAGTTGCGCTAGCCGTAATATTGAGCAACTAGTTCTAAAAGTTTACCCTAAAATTTCAATCAAATCGGACAACGTTTCATTGTTTCATTAGAGCTTAAGCTCGAGACTAAAATTTATATTGTGGGTACTTTTATGTATCCAAAATGATGGGGTTTTGGGGAATTCTGACCCAAAATGTCCTAAAAAAACAAAAAGTGAAAAATCACAAGTTGATATCGTTTAAACTATACAAAATTTAAACAGAATTTAAAGTGTATCGTACAGGGAGTCTGGTGGCTGATTTGTATTTTCAAACTTAAACAAAAAACGTAATAATTGACACAAAGTACTATTAAAAGAATTGAACGATAAAATAGAAATGTGGTTTTTATTTTTTTTTGTAGAGTATGTCATCCAAATGTCTTCCGTCGGGTTGAACACACTGTTGGAAGCGCAGCCTTTTGTTCTGTGTCACACGCTGCAGTAAACTTGCTTGAATCGAGCTAATTTCTCGACGAATATTTTTCTTTAAAGCCACAAAAAATTAAGGATTGCCATTATAAAGCGACTGATCAGTTCTGGGGGGAAATTTTCCTGAAGCAAATTCATCGAAGCTCTGGCTGTTTATACAGTCGCCCCATCCTGTTGAAACAACATGTGGGAAGATTACGACGGATGAGCTCGCAGGCTTGGCAAAAAGAATTCCATTACAATGTGTCGATAGTTTTCACTGTTGACATTTGTCACCTGGCCTTGAGAATTTTCAGAAAAATGGTTCAACTATCTCATGCGTGGAGAAGGCACACCAAACAGTTAACCTGGGGCAATGCAATGGTCTTTAATATTTCAGTCGAGAGTTGCGGGTTTTTGAAGCGCAGTAACGGCAGTTTTGCTTGTTGACGTGGCCGTTTAAGTGAAAATATGCCTCGTCACTCCAAAAGAATGAGATTTGCAGTACCAAAACGCATCAACATTGTTTCACAAATATTTCTGCGTAAACCAAAGTCACTTTATTTCTGTTCTTGAAAGATTTTAATTTTTTTAAGAATGTCTCAGTGAGGCTACTCTTTTCCGTACTAAAAGTCGCGGATTTTCATGTAAAATACTTTAAGCCACTTTAATGTTTTCAGGAGTCCTTAAGGATCGACTGGGACCTGGCCGTTGGACATTCATGGCCAAAGTAGTTGCGCGGAATCCCTGCACCCAAGAATGAATTAAATTTACACTCAGTCCATTACGTATCCGCCGAAATGTCTCCACAGCGAACGCCCAATGCTCACTCGACTACTGCGATATTGTGACGACTAAATCCGCTCAATCGATCATTTTAACCGCGCTACCCTTCATCCACACTGTTTATTATTTTTTGAAATAATCCTATTTCAGGATATAAATTTGTCACCAAATGCTCTGTATTAATCGCTTAATAACATACCATCCTTGGAAGTCATAACTTTTTGTCAAACAAAAATTTTTAATTCTCTGAGTTTTAAACAAAAATGTGAGCAAAATAGGCACAACTGTTACAATGCAATTAGCCTTTTGGCAACTTTTTTGAATTTTTTAGATGCTTGAATTCGGAAGGAAAAAAAGGAAACTATGGATTATGGGTTAAGATTATAGAGAGAATGAAAATTTACACCGAATAATAAACAATATTTAAGAGTTTTGAAATAATATAGTTTAGAGGATTAATTAGAACAAAATGACTTGCAAGGGCTAAATGACCAAAAATCTGTTTTATTGTTATTCTCGGTAAAATAAATAAATCTTTATAGCGTGTTGAAATAATGTATTTGAACTTTGATTTCGAAGTGCATCCAGAAATCGTTGTGCAATTTGGTTCAAATTTTTAAGGCTGAGATTTTTGGCCTAGTGTCCCAATATTTATCCCGGCAAATTTTGAAATTAAATAAAAAAATTTTCTGTCACTCTAATGTACATACATGTTTGGTAAAGAATAAGGGTACACACACCTTAACCTGCCACCATGTCTGACCGAGCAGATGCTACACTTTAGTCTAACACCCAAGCTGACAGAGTAATTGTCGCCTATAGTGATGCGAAAAATTGTGGCCAGAGCCTATATTAAACTGTGATGTTTTTTTATAACAAATTTACCTCTGATGGCTTTCCTGCAGCCTAAAAGTCCTTTACATATTTATTTTATTTATTTTTTTTTGCTCCTCGGGGTGAAAAAGTCAAATGGCTAGGTTGGAGATGAAAAAATAAAAAAAAAAATAAATAAAATGGTGGCCAACAATTTTTTTCTTTTTAAATTGAGGCTAACGTCTGTGTAATCATAGCGGCTGAATAACGAACATGTAAAAACTCTATTGCATACTTTAGGGAATAAGGTCACAGTTGTGAAACGTTTGCATATGTTTGGGTGGTGCAAAACAGTAAATTGTTGTTAGTTGCTTGTTTTAACGTGTAAAAACCAGAGTACAAATTTTCTCAAGAGTGAGCGATAAAAAAACACCATTCATGAAAAATCTCGAGAGTGAAAAATCCTAAAAAAAATTTTTTCTTCTCACGTTCATAAAAGAGCGTGAAAAAATTTTTGCCACCCCTCACTCACTTATGAGAAGTTTGTCGTTTTTTTTTCACGCTCACAAATCACAAATGAAAAATAAAAACCAAATTTTATTTCTCACTCACAAATGAATGAGAAATTTCTTATTTTCACTTTCGATTCATTCTTTTATGAGTGCGAGTGTTGCTTTAATATTTTTCACGCTTTGTAACAGAGTTGCCGGAAAACAATTTTTTAAGCGTGTGAAATTTGTACTCCCAATAAGAGTAAAAAAATTCTTGCATTTACATAATTTTTTTTTATTTTGCTGCTTGTATATACTTATGTTGTTAAATTTAAAAAATACTACACATCTATATTTTGATCAGTCTTTTGAGTATATTTTTAATTAAGTGACTTTTAATGCTATTTGAAAAAAAGAAATATATTTTTAAATAAAATAACAACCACAAATTTATAATAAAAATTACGTTTGTTTCCCAGAGTAAGGTAAAAAAGCTATTTTAAAAGAATTGCGTTACTTCATTTTTATACTGAGGAATCGATATGTAGGTTTATAAACAATAATAAATAAATATTAACATAAAGGAATACTTATAGCAGTATTTATTGTGAAAAAGTCATATTTATAAAAAAATTGTTTTTGTTAAGAAACTTAAATAATACATTATATTTTATGTTGTGATTTTTTAGAAATATTATAGTCTTCACTGACACAAATTTTCATAGCAATCTTTAAAAATATTTTTGAACTGTTTTCCTAAATTTTTAATTGACGTTTTCTAATAAAAAAAAGTATTTCTTGTGTATTGTGTTCAAGGTCGTAACTGCTCTTTTTTTTAATTTACCTTACTTTTGCTAATGGAACTCCTTCAAACTCTTAGGTTCTATTTAATTGACCTGAAAGGTAAAGTTTTAAATTGTTGTACATAAAAAGATTTGCGTGTGTATTGTATAATAACCACCACAATTTTTTGTAACAATATACCCAATACCTAAAAGGATGACAGACAGGCAGGTACTAAATACTTTCCAAATTAGTGGAAAATCCCAAACAAAATTAAATGATGAACAATTATCTCTAATGGTGGTAAAGCCGAATGCAATTTTTTCCAATCCTTTTAAAATTTGCATGAGTGTGTGTAACAGCTCTATGTTTATTGCAATATAAACATTAAACGTTTGTAAAAGATCCTTATTTGGATTTTAAATAGCGTGAAGTGAATAACAAACAATGCCTAAAAGACAATTTAATTTTGAAAAATATGTGTTGTACGATGCATCTTCAAAGTATTTGCGTAATAGAATCGTGCAAAAAGGAACTTAGTTAGAAAGTGAAGGGAAATATCAAAAGACATTACAAACTACTTCACAAGCAAGATATACAAAGTAATGGTGACGATGCTTTTGTGTGTCACTGAAGTAATGCTCCCCTTTTTGTGAAACCTTAACCGCATATTTTTATTACTAAAATCATTAAATCGGATTCATTGAAAAATTTAAATGAAATGAAGTTAAATAAATGCAAATAAACCACAACGTATAACAATGCCTGGTTTTTTAATTTATTAAAAACATGTTTTTAAAAAAAAATTATTCCTACTTTTTTTAAGCATTTCAAAAACTATGCAACAAATTTTTACATATGGCAGCACCAGTAACATGACCAAACAATTTTATGTGTACACATTTATGAATGCTTCGCGAAAAAATTCATTTATGATTTCTCACTTATGAGAAGTACTCGAATTTGATGCTTTTCATTTATGTTCGTGAAAAGAAAAAAATATTTTTTCTTTTCACTTCTCATTTATGACTGGTGAAAAAAAATTTTTTTTTTCTCGCTCGAGAGTGAGAAGGCACAAAATGTTTTTTAAAAACTCATTCATTAATGAAAAATTGCTGCAGTAAACACAGCGCTCACACTCGTTCTCACGAATGAGAAGTGAGTGAGCAATTTTTAACTCTGGTAAAAACACTTTTCCATTTTTCAGATTTGGTTGTTAATATATGTACCTGCCTTTTATTTTTTGTAAAATTCTTTGCTTGTTTAATCCATACAATTTGACAGCCGGTAGCCAGAAATAATTAAACTTAATCGGATTTATGAAAAAATATTAATACAAGCAACCAAATTATGTGTCGCATATCAACAGCATCAAGTGCTTTGAATTTTTTTTTTTAAATTACGTACTTTAAAGGGCTTGAAGATTTTTTCATACTTTGGAATTTTAAACGGTAATAATTTTTGTTTTGAATAATCCAATTGAAATTTTTAAAATCTCCTTTCCTTTATTTTTGGTTTTGATAAAAAATTCAAGTTGCTAAGGGCTAATAACAAAATTATGAAGATAAAATTTAAATGAAAATTGAGTTGTAATAACTAAACCAACAAAACAAAAAAAAAAAAAAATAAAAAACTCAAGCACTTATTGCTTGGGATTTATAATTAATATTTAATCAAAACAGGCTGGCAGTGTGTTATATGGGCGGTATTACGCCATATTTTACATATATCCATTTTTTTTTTGTAATTGAATGCACGTTTCGTTACTTTTAAAAAATTAAGTGAAAATCTTTGACTTTTAATGGAAGAGGGATTATTCATGAAATTTTAAAAAAGAGTCTGAAGTTAAAGAACTAAAAGATAGTAACTTTGATTTACGCAAACATTTCTGTTTTTGCACTGTAAATACCAAGCGACAAGACTCATTTTTACTTAAACCACCACGTGGACAAGCAAAACTGCAGTTGCTTGTCTATAAGAACCCGCAACCCTTAATTGAAACATCGAAAACCATTGCCTTATCAACGCATGAAATAATTGGACCACTTTTTTCAAAAATTTTCGAGGCCTAGCGAGGAATGTCAACGGAGAAAATTATCGCCGCATGATTAAGGAATTCTATTTGCTAAACCTGCGAGCTTATCCATCGTACTTCTCACACATATGGTTTCAACAGGATGGGAGAAGTGCACTCACAGCTATTTTTGCTTCGGAAAAATTTTCTTCAAAAACTGATGAGGTGCTTTGGGGACATTCCATGGCCACCGAGGTCGCTCGAACTTATTCCTATGGATTTGTTTTAATAAGGCTACATAAAAAATGGGGTGTATAATGAAAATCCTTAATCTCTTGTGTCTTTAAGGAAATCAGCTCAATTGAACCAAGTTTACTGCAGTGTATGGCGCAGACTCGATAAAAGACATCTGGAAGACATACTCTTTAAAAAATAAAATCCTCGTTTTCATTTTTTTTGTTTAATGCTGTTCTTTGTTCAAGTTTGAAAATATAAATCTGCTACCAGACACCCTTTATTATGCGTTTGTGCAAATGTTTGTAACGTCCAAAAATTATTGTCTGAAGCCCAACTTTAAGTTTACAGATTGACTCAGAGACACTTTCTGAGTCGATTGAAACCTGTCCGTCGGTTCATCCGTCTGGGTGTCCATATAGTCTTGTCATTAAATTTTAGTTTGGAATTTTGAAGATATTTTGATGAAATTCTGCACAAAAAAGTAGTTTGGCACTGAAACAAGGCTTAATATTTGTGTTTATGATCGCTCCATTTTGTGACATAGACTTCAAACAAATGTTCCCCTGGAATAAGCATTTTGGGATAAAACTGAAAATTACTCCATTTTAACCAAATTTTGCACGTGTGTCTTGCTTTATAACACCAACTTGTAAAATTATTTTAAATGTTATCGGCCCCTTTTTGATATACCCCCAAACAAGTGCCCTCCCGAAAATAGTATATTGGACTAAATAAGGCTTGAATATTATTTTACCTTTTCAAAATTTTGCACCAAAGTTTAATTTTGGCGCTACCAACTGAATACAAATTGTATCGGTCTGTTTTTCATAAGACCCCATGAAAAAATGGTGTAGGGTATTATTTGGTCGACTCTGACTAACTATTAGGTTTTTATTTGCTTTTGTAATTGAATGCAGCAGCTTGACCCCTAGTTTTGCTCCTCGAATGGTATCCTACATACAATTTTTTTCTCAAAAATATCTGAAACTTTTAATATGTGATTTCTTAGATCTTGTTGTTTGATTTTAATTTCATTTTTCTTTTTACTATGGATCTGATCTGATTGGTCTCTCAGGAGTATTTTTATGCTGGTTTATTTTAGTTCGACTCTAAAATTTTTTTATTAAAATAAAAAAATTCTTTAGTGTTTATTAGTTCGAAAGTAATAGCAGTAAAAGTGAAATAGCCCATAAGCACCGCTACCAAAAAGTCAAAGGTCAAGGCTTTTAATAAAGTCTAGTAACATACAATTTGAAAAATTCTAAATGCCTTCTTAAATTTTCTAAATTCGTGAGTTTTAAATTAAAAGATTATTTTTTTAATATTTTACCAGACGTTTTGTTGGAATTTCCAAACTTCTTTAGGGATAGTATTTATTAAATTTTTAATCTTATATTAAATAACATTAACATTCACCAAAAAAAAAACACAACTATAATATTTAACTTAAAAACGTTGTACATTTGTCACGAAGTACTAACAATAGTTCCGCAATGGGAAATTGCATAGTTCGTGTTCTGCGGTCTCATCATCTATATCCAAAAACCTTCTCGTCACTACATTCGAACTCCCGGTTTTATTAAAATGGTATCTGAGATTACAATGTCTAGTGAGAAATCCTGACAATAATCTCAGGCCCTTCCTAACTAGACAGAGAATATTTCTAAATTTGAATCTTGAGAGACACCCGAAATATTTCTAAATTTGAACCTTAAGAGACATACGAACCTCTTAGCCTGACATTGACCCTGAGCTATTCGCCAGTGATATGAATGTACAATAAAGCTACAGCAAAGCTCCGGACCAATCATTTTTTGGCCCGCCCCATCGTTTTAAGGCGGTCGGCACTTTCGTTATAAACATGGCCCTTATGACCCGAAACCCAAAGATGTGTAACCCAGTTGTGAATGCCAAGGTGATTATTAACGTCAATACAATTCGGCACTAATGCTTAGTTGACCTCATATAGAGCTTTTAAAGCCGCTTGGCTATCCGAAAGGATATAAATGCAGGTTCTTCTCACATTCCCTCACAAAGATTCATAGGCACAGATGCAAATAGCATAAGTTTCGGACTATAATATCGATGGGTATTTTCCCATAGGCAGTGATCTTGGAAATCCCGGACTAAAAATACCAGCACCAGTATCACCATTCGGTTGCTGAGAATCATCCATGTACGAGACCTGAGCTCCTTCCTCTTGACCCTATTACCCTTGGGCCCAATTTGTCTGGTCAATGATTTCGGCATTGAAGTGTCTGGTAAAAACCTGAGTTCGTGGGTCAGTATCTCTAACCCTAGGTATGGAGTCACGAATGAAATTTTCTATAATCTTAGGGCCTAATTATGTGAAACGCAAGGCTTAATACCGAAAACAATTGTATGGAAAAAATTAAAATTTAAAAAACTTTTCCATACATTTTGTTTTTGTTTTAGGGCGTTACGTTTTAGGAAATAAGGGGGATAATATTCTTCACAATATCTCCACATTTCAGTCTACTGACTTGCTGAAGTTGTAAAGCACTAGAGCGAGCACTATCCACAAAATTTTGAACCTATGAACAACTTCACTTTTTTAGGCCATATTTAGGTTGAACTCCTTAATAAAAAAAATTTGTAGACGTGTCTTATTATTTATTCAACAATTAAAAAAATTTCTTTTTTTAGAGGGACGATACATTAAACCTTTGTGCTCAACTAAAGTGTATTTAATACAACCACCAGACTTTAAGGAGCCACCAGCCCTAAAACTAGTATAATTAATTTAGAAACCTATTTGTCAGCAATCCACCGTATCATGTGCTTTTAACCGCGAAAAACTAACAAAATATACAAACATTTATTAAACTAACGAATACATAAACAACAATCACCATATAGAATGCTTTTTTCCAAACTTTATTAAAGCCCCTCACTCCCGCCACCAAAGGGTCAGAGGCAAAAATATTTATACTTTTTCCACACACATCTTTTAGTTTCTTTCCTCAAAGCTTTTGAAATTAAGTATAAAAAACTCCATAAATTCATTTTCAGCTTGAGATAAATATTGGAAATGTATGGCATAAGGCTTGATTGTGCAAATAATATTGTTGGATAAATATGTGTAATTGTTGAAGTATTAAATGGTTAAATGGTTTTAATGCTGCTTACCATTACAGAAACGCAATCATCAGCAGCATCACTTAAGGACACAAAGCTGGGTGTGGAGTGGAGTGTGATGTGTTGGCAGGGGAATACAGACAACATTCATAATAAAATACTACATGTTTATTTTATTATTGTTGTTATTGTTGTATAACAATTCAGGCTGTCAGGCATTTAAGGATAATGCCGCACATATAAAGTTTAATGAGCTGCAATTAATCGTACATGACGACACTATAAAAACGTTTCGTTTACAATTTCCTTAGGTCGTATGTATTTATGTACGTATGTGTGTGTGTGTGGTTTTTTGATTGGATCTAATTGGAAATTTTGTGTTTAAACAAAAAAATTCTTAGACTAGACTTTGAAGGGACAACTATATTAATTAATTTAGGGGCTTTTCTACTGCTCAAAAAATTTGGTTGGCATTATTTGCGTTTTCTGCCAAAGTTTTAAAGGATTGTTATGTAACAATTGAAAAAAATTATAAATTTTTTTAAAATATTGAGAATTTTCCGAGGTATGTTATCATGTCTAAATATCTTATTTACAAAAAAAATAACATTTTTAAGTCGAAACGAAATTTTGTTTCAAGAAATACAAAATGATAAACAACCATCTAGTGAATTACCCAAATATTTATGTAAAGAATTTTCGTAAGTTGTATTGGTCTTAGATATTTAACATTTTGGCATTTATTTATTTTCCATTGGCCCTTAATCAATATGTTATTGCCAAAGTAAGATCGATGTAAACGTTTAAGGGTTTATATTTTGTTAAGTATGATTAAATGTAAGAATTTTATTAAACAGTAATGGTCATCTATCTGGCATAAGAATTTATGTATGTGACGTATTAAAGGGCAAATACTTTTTGGCTTTTTCGTAATGAAATACGAAGAGCCAAGGTTTTTACTAAGCATTTTAAAAAATTTAAATAAAAAAACAAGAAGAAAGTTACAGTCGACCAATCTTAGCTATATTGTACACTACAGAACAATTTATTTTCTTTTAGGTCCAACAAGTTAAGGTGACTTTTGCGAGAATGGTTATTTTTTTTCAGAACTGAAGCAAAAGAGTACATCGATTCAAGGAAAATAATTATTGATTTAATAAATTGTTTCATTATTTTTTTACCCTTCACATAGTGATAAGGGTATATATCAGTTTGTCATTCCGTTTGTAATTTCTTTATTATTCATTTTCGACCCCATAAAGTATATATATTCTGTCCGTCTGTCTGTCTGTCCGTCTGTCCGTCTGTTGAAATCAAGTTTCCGGAGTCAAATAAAAAGATACAGACCAGTTAATGGTGTCAAACGATTAGAAATATCCCGCTAACAATCGCTATTTAAAATCAGCAAAATCGGTTCACTATTTACCGAGATATAAGCGAAAACCCAAAGTAACCCATCTTTTTGGGACAAAATCCGTTTATATATCCCTATATATCTCAGTAAGTATAGCCAATCTTGCCACAAAACTTGGCACGGATACTCCTAAAGAAGGGACCTAAATAATGGAAAAAGCTTTTTCAGATAGGACCAGGGGAAGGGGTATTTTTCCTACAATTGCACAAATTTGGTGAAATATTTTATGCGCTATATCTCGTAAACTATAACAGCTATCGACTTAAAATGTTCTACAAGAAGTAATTGTACGCTAAGAAGTACACTTTAAAGAAAAATATTTTTGAGTGGGGGCAAAAAAAGGGGTAGCTCCCATACAAACCAACGATTTTTATGAAATATTCGATACGCTATATCTCGGAAACTATAACAGATATCAAAATGAAATGTTCTACAAAAAGTAATTGGGCCATAAGGGCTACGCTTTAAATAAATAATTTTTTGAGTGGGGGCAGAAGAAGGGGTAGCTCCCATACAAATTAACAATTTTTATGAAATTTTCGATACGCAATAACTCGGAAACTATAACAGATATGAAAATTAAATTGTCTACAAAAAGTAATTGGACAACAAGGCCTACGCTTGAAGGAAAAAATTTTTGGGTAGGGGCAGGGAAAGGGTTAGCACCCACACAAATTAAAAATTTTTATGAAATTTTCGATACGCTACTTTTGAAAAACTGTTACAATAAATAACTCATACATTTTGGAGAAAAAGTTGGAGAGGAGCAGGGGGACCAGAAGATCCCATAACATTTAACAACTTTTATTAACCTTTTAATATGAATAATGTCGAAAACTTTTAAAACTCTCGACCTAAAACCTTGTTCATCTATTTCTATTATCCAAACGAACGTTAAAATTTTGTAAAGTTTTCTATGGGCCTTAAAACTCACACAAGGTATTTTAAATATATTTTTTGCAGTACAAGATAACTCGGCTGGGTATATTAAAATACCAATGTAAAGGGTATATAAGATTCGGCACAGCCGAATATAGCACTCTTACTTGTTTTTTTTTTTAAGTAATTGTATTCAAAAATATAAATTTGCCACCTGACACCCTGTATATAAATTCTTTGACAAACAGAACTTGTTCATTAAATTTAATAAACATTTTTTCCTTACTCAATGAACCTGTTCATAAAAGTTAATTATTTTTTCTTTGGCGTATTGTACTGTCTAACGAAGTAAATTTTAAACCACGATTTTTAACAATTTTTATTATATCAAAACACATTTCAGTTGATCACAAAAAAACTCATTACTTGATCTTAAACACTCTAAAAACTTTTAAACGTTGGTTTGTTTAAATCATTTGAGGTAGTCCCCACTTAATACAAACCTCTGTGTAGATGGTACAACCCCGGAAAACATATAAAATTTTTCTATAAGGAAAGTACTTTTTTAACTTAAATCTTTGCTTGAAACATTTTTTTCAAAATTTCACTTCGTTGTATTCAAGTAAGATTTCATTTAAGGTATAAAACTTTTTTTTTCCTTAACATTCTTAACCGTATATTATCGTAAGCCACTGCATTATACCAAGAGTTTATAAACAGACCTATAAATTGTTAATGCAGCTTTATTATTTTCATATAAATTATTTTCTCAATTGTTTTTTCTGCTTTTTCTTTCAAATTTAATGGCCCATTCATTTGTATTGATACAAATTGATGGGTTTGCAATAAAACAGAGATAAAATGAGATTTATTTAATTCGTTTTATACTTTAATATTTATACCCACATAATGTACGCTTTAAGGATATTATGCGTTTGTGCAAATGTTTGTAATGCCCAAAAATAACTGTGATCAAATCAGAATAGCTTAAGAGTCCACTAAATAAGGTTTATCCGTCCGTCTCTCTGGCTTGGAGTCCATGTGCTTTCATAATTAAAGTACAGATCAAACTTTTGAATGTATTTTGCTTAAATCTTTTGCAAATAGGAATTGTGATATGGAAAGCAACCCAATTGAAACTAGTAAAAAATAGCCACTCACTTTAAACAGCCTTCTTACAGGTGTCTTTGCGGAATAGGAATTTCAACATATACCCGCCTCGAGTATTACTATATTCCACAAAATTATTCAGATATTTTTAGCCCTAAGCCACATGTTTTAGGATCCAAAGTGAATGCATGATGCGCTTTTCACGCTGAAGAAGTCATCGGGCCTTTTTTTCGAGGACGAAACTGTTCAAACGACAACAGTTAATGGTACGCTCTATAACGAACGAATTTGGACTGAATGACATGTTTTTCCAACAGGATGGAGAAACGGCACACACTGCGCGAGCCAGAACCAATATTTTGAAGGCAACGTTCTCGAGTCTCCTAATCTTTTGTTTCGGCGTTTACGTGAAAAAGCCCGATAGCCTAAAGGACAACATTCGACATCAGCGCTAGAATCTGTCGCCAGAAGTTCTCGCAGAAGTGATAAAAAATACCATAAAACGAGCTCGTAAAGCAAATAATTGGAATGGCGCCCAGTTGGCCGATATCATATTCTTGATTTTATTAGTAAAATTCCAAAAGTTCAGATAAACAGAAGCAAAAAACAGTAGCGAAGTTTCTTATTTAGAAAAACATGGAAGCCAAACAACATCGGATGATTTCTTTTGACCCACCTTGTATGATTGGGCCCTTTTTTAATTGGGGCCTCTGTAGATTTCCCCCTGAAAAGGCATTTAAGGCTATACCTGCCTCAAAATATATATTTTTTTTATGATATTTTGCACAAGCTCACGAACTTATACCCTAAATTTCCGTTTAAAATTTTATTTATACTGTTTCATTATTTACGAACGATCCTAAAGAAGTCCAAATATGGGAGATCACACTTAGCCACTTACACAGGGCATGGATGGTGGTAACAATTGGCTATGAACGCTTGTCTATATAAACAAAAGTAATGCTTAAAAAATTTATTGTTACATTAATGGCTTTAAGGCGGGGCTAAGAACGGTGATGTTACTTCTTGTTGAAATCCGGAAGACTAAAATTTACCTTTTCTTCTCATTTCACAACACTGCCCATAGGCTCCTGGAAAGCGCGCAAAGAGTAGCGGTTCTTGCTCTTGACCAATCACCACTACAGCGTTGCTGGATGCAATTAAGGACTTGAAACCTATAAATGTAGCTGCAGAAGGTGTTACAAAAATTTCTGCAGCTCCCGACTGCTTCCGGTAATGGGATAATTTACGCTGATGCCATGTCGTTCGCTAAATATTACAAGGTATTACTGAATTATTTGTAATATTTTCCTACCTTTAATCTTTATTAAAGGACGCAAAAGGATTCTGGCCTCTTCAGCAACAGGGTTTCATAGGTGTATCTCATAAATAGCCCAGAATTAAACAAGAAACATGTCCACAAAGTTATAGTTTCTTACATTTTTCTGTTGGCACCTTGTAATTTGGGCAAGCGATATGGATGTCGGTGAATTGTTCGGATTATAAAATGTAGCAGTAAATACAAGGTTTGAAACTATATTTCATTGTAAAGGAGATTGTAACTATGAAGGAAAACAGCTGGTTAGTAGTTTTTTTGCCAGGCCTAAAAACTTCTTTGCGGATAAGTCAATGACGAGACGACGAGACTTTTGCAGCCAAGC
This sequence comes from Melanophora roralis, assembly GCA_963583895.1. Classification (NCBI taxonomy): domain Eukaryota; kingdom Metazoa; phylum Arthropoda; class Insecta; order Diptera; family Rhinophoridae; genus Melanophora; species Melanophora roralis. The sequence continues at coordinate 77,920,460 of OY757189.1, forward strand.
AGGGAGATGATTTGGTTCTATCCCCCGAGACTTCAAATTCTTGGATGAATATGTGTTTAGACACATAACTCTCAATCATTCAAGCTCTTGATAAACTGTAGTCCACGAAAGAAGAGGAACTTTACTTGTTTTGTGAGGCAGAGTTATTCAGGAGAATGACTGAGAAACCAGCAAAAGATATTTATTTGACCATTAAAAAGGCCATTAATATCTGGGCTCCAATTTTATACTAGCGGCATAAATTCTTCTGCCCAAGATAAAACCACTTCGGGTAGGGCTTCTAAATTAATGAGGCGATCTAGGCCTCTGATATCTTTATGAAGGATTTATTGTAGGCTTATATTGGAGATAGTGGAAAGTCATTGTTGTAGGTTATATGTTGTACCGGGGAATATGCAGAATGTTAAGCATGTTTTGTGTTGCTGTCTCATACTTTTACCGCTCAGCTAAAACAAAATTGGGTAAATTTTTTTCGAAAGCCTGAAGGAATGATAACGTATTTTCCAAGAGAGTGTGGAGCATCCCTGGGTTCATTATTTCTTCCTTGATAAGCCGCAAAATTATCGTAACCACTATTTTTGTATTAAAATCTGGATAAAATCATTTTTAATTGAAGGAACATACAATGGCTTGGAGCAATAAGTTTTCTTTCAACTTCAATGGCCTTACACTCAAAAAATTATTACAGTAACTGACTGTAAGTTATTTAGGAAGTATTCCGCAAAGTTATTTTTAAATGAAAAAATAGTTAAATTTTAATACAATATTTTTTTTAAACTGTTTTAAAGAGTTATTCAAAGCTTCAGCTAAACAAAAATACTAACTTTCAGTTGAAGTTATTTTTGTCAGTTATATTTTGGTAATATTTAGCTTTGTTGTTATTTTTCTGATAGTTTGCGTTTTGCTGTAAATGACAAAAGATCTACTTAATATTAGATGAATATGTAAGTTAGTTTTTTGATTTCTGAATTTAAATGAAATATTTTGTTAATTTTAATAAATATCTTGTTGGAGGGTTTTTAAATGTTATTTTAAATAGATTTCCAGTTGATTTTACCTTAATAATTTTTTGAGTGTATGATTTTTCTGTGAAGATCGTCAAATTGTTGGCTTCCATTTCAAGGTCTTTATTCGGTAATTTAGCAATTTAGCCCCTTATGCATGCCGGTATTTAAACCAAATTTTGGTCCTTACTTCTGGAGGTATCTGGTGAAACCTTAAGCTGCTTACCACTGTTATTTTTGTGGTTAACTATGTTTGATTGTGAGGTCGGTGACAACATGATCAGGCTCACTCAAGTATTATTTTTTTGCTTCTTTAACATAGATGATGCCCTAAAAACCTGTGCAAAGATCGAAAAATAATTTTACTTAAACCCCATAAAAGGCTATCAGAAAGCCCTACAAGTACGTAACATATGTCGCCATCGCAACGAAATTATCGTTTAGGTTAACATTAAGTCAGACATTAAAACTACGACTTTTTAAAGCTTTCAAATACACATTTAAATTTTAACAAATCCACTTATATTGAACGTGATAACAATGTTGCAACAGCAACAACTACAACCAATTGGAAAATGTGCATCCCTCTTGTAGGACAATGTAAATGTTGCATTTATCTTGCACTTTTGAATTATAAAATGTAGCATTTCCATCTATGTATTTATGGCAAAGATTTTATTTTTTTGCAATAAGTTTAAAAGTAGACTTACTCCGTTTCGGTTGCTCATGTTTTTAAAGTCTTTTTTCTCTTTCATTTGATTTTATATTAAACTAATTGTTGAAGGAGAATGCTTTTGAGGCCACAGTCACTCAACAAATAAAACATGTATGGAATTCCTCTTTGATTTGCCTTTTCACATATAAATGTTATACATGTATGAAAATGCAAAAATACTAAAATAACAAGATAACAGGATTTATAAATTTTATTTTTTACAAGCAAACAAGGAAATGCACATGCGTTTTATTTCAACTGTTAGAAAAGGATTTCCTTTGGCAAGTACAGGGTGTCTGGCAATAAATTTATATTTCTAGAAAGGATTATTTTTATAAGTAAAAATTGGTGCGGAGGAAGAGTGCAGCCCTGGGAATTATCAATTGCGTGGATTTGTCTATCTCGATGTCGCAGTGTTTGAGAGAGCATCGCGCGTTTGCTGTGGAGACATATTTTTTGTTTAATGATTCTTACGTAACTGCTTGTTGACAATTATGTTTAAAGTTCGGTATTCGGCGAACACGTGAGGGATCGGGTGTAAATTTAATTTGTTCGTCGATGCAGAGATTTTGCGCAACAGCTTCGACTATGAATGTCCCACGGCCAGGATCCAGTCGATCCATAAGCGCTCCCGGAAACATTGAACTGGTTGAAAATAGTTTACGTGAAAATCCCCGACTTTCAATACAAAAAGAGCAGCTTCACTGGGACTTCCAAGAGCGATTCCTTTTGAAATTTTAAAAAAATGATCTGAGTTTTCATCTTTTAAAAATTTAAATCGTTTAAGAACTGAAACAAAGTGACTTTTATTTACATAAAAGCTTTGTGAAACGATGTTGGAGCGGTTTTGCACTGTAAATCCCATTTTTGAGAGTCACGAGGCTTAGTTTTGCTTAAACAACCACGCCAATAAGCAAAATGCGGCTACTGGTCTCCAAAAACCTGCAACCCTCGATTGAAATATTAATAACCATTGCGTTGCCCCAAGGTAACTGTTTAGTGTAACTTATCCACTTATGAGATAATTGGGCCATTTTTTTTGGATATCCCGAGGCCGGTCGACGAATGTCAACGGTCAAAACCTGTGAGCTCATAAATTGAACTCTTGAACACACGTAGTTTTAACAAGCCAGAGCTTCGATGAATTTGTTTCGGGAAAACTTCCCCCAAAAACGGAGCGGTCGTTTTGGGAAAATGCCGTTGCCACCGAGGTCGCGTGGTCTAACTTCCATAGATTTTTTTATGGGACTACCTCAAAGAGAGGGTTTATAGTGACAATCCCAAACAAAAATATTCGTCGAGAAGTCAGCTTAATTGAATTAACTTTAGTGCAGCGTGTGGCGCAGGGCAAAACCATTATTTCCATTCTAGTGTTCAATGCTCTTAATAAAACTTTGTGTCAATTTTTACTTTTTTTATTTAAGTTTAAAACTTTTAATCTGCTACCAGACACCCTGTATATATGTAGAGGCTTACTAAAATGTGTTAAAATTTCTAAATGATTTTATTCCCTTAAGGTTTATAAATCGATAATTAAAGCCCATTCTCGTTTTGACAATATGCAGTTAGCAGTTGGATAAATGTGAGTATGAAAATTGTTGCGGTGCTGCATGCATGACCAGCCAACTAATTCATATTCAACGTTGTATTTGTCTAAGTACTTACTACTGACTGCATGGTTTTGCATACAAGTATGTACATATGTTTGTACGTATGTTAGTTTTTTAGGCAAATGCAATTGCTATCTCTGAATTCCAATGGTAATTTTTGACAGTTTATTACTTAATTATAAATTGACTTCATCGTCATCGTTTATATTATCACCAGCATTATCATTTAGGGTAATTATACCAACACAAGCACACATGCATACATACATTATTACATTTGTATAGACGATTATAAATGTATGAGTTGTTTGTTTGCTGCAGTGGCAATAGCAATATTTTGTTAGTGTCAAATTTATAATGTCCATAGAGAGTATTGTATAGAAAAGCAAAGCAAATGTTTAGTTAATTGTTAGGAAATTTCTAATTAACAATTTAAAATTATCTAAAATTCACATACAGGGCATATGTTTGTCTGTCTGCTAGATAAAAACAGGTAAGGGACTGAATAAACTAAAGAAGGGGCCAAGATTTGCAAAACTAGTATATGTTATGTATAGGGCGACCATTCATACTAAAGTCATCAGTACACAAAAAAATTTTAAAGTAATTAAACTCAATAAAGAAGTTTAATTAAAGAAATTTTAAATTTTAACGGCTTTGCTTACTAATTAAATAAAATTTTTAATTACTAATACTGGTTCGATAAGACTCTTAAATATTTTTTGTTTGTTTATAGTAATTCTCAATGAGTTTATTGAAGTTATTTTAATTTTTTAATAATAGCAAACCTGGCAGTTAAGTATTTTTCCAGCAGCAGAAAGTGTATTAAAATTATTTTGTTATCTCAAATCTTGTTAAGAGTTGATTAACAGCTTCCAAAAAATTATTAGAAAATTTTTTTTGGAAATTTATTTTTGGAATTAAATATCTCTACAAATGCGATTATTTGTTTGGTTAATGAACGAACAAGTTTAATTGAACTATTTAGTAAACTGAGCGCCGTAGCTCATAGATAATTTTTTTTGTGTTTTTGTGGTTAACGTGTCCCCTAAAAGTTCGATAACATAAATTTTCAAACTAAAAATGGAGATTTATCCGTTTTATTACCAAAATTTGCATATTTTGCACATTTTACGATTTTAATACTTTTGATATAAAATTGTTTTGTTCAGACATTATTACCATAAGAATATAAGGCTGACCTACCAAACCAACTAAACTACTGAAATTATTGAACTACGGAGCTTATTGCAGTACTGAACAAAAGAAGCGATCTAGTTCAGTTATGTGAGTTCAAATCGGTCGGTTGAAAGAGCTGTTTAATTTAACTCTAGACAGTTTTTTAATTACAAAAAAACATAGAAACCATCACAAGCGGACATATATGCTTTAAGCGACTCAGGAAGTGAATTTGAGTCGATCGCTGCCCAGTAAAAGCTTTTTGGATATAAGTAGTATGCCCTCCTTTTTTGTGGGTTAAAAGTAGGGGTTTTTAATTCCCGGACTTTTTTGCTTCCCGGGAAACGGGAAATCAAAAATTAATTTCCCGGGAAGCCCGCTCTCCAAATGTAGAAAAATTTACAGGTTATACTAATAAAAAACTAATTTTATTTTTATATAAAAAAGTGTATATAAATAAATACATACAAATAAAGAACTTACGAATTCAAAAAAGGAAAATATAACAGATCAAAATAAAACTTAACGATTTAGTCCAGGCTACACTTAACCACGTAATATCTAGGCGAATTCAAAAACTTCGCCCTCTGGGTTTACGTTACGGGTTTGAACGGTGGAACCAAAATAAAATTCAAAATTTCATACAAAATTATATATTTGAAAAGTACGAATGTCAAATTTATTATAGTCAGCTGGGCTCTTAATATTACCTGTTTGAGTGTACCCTGATTGCAGTATGCATAGATTTTAACCACTGTAGAATGACATTAGCGGGTAAGTCTTCGTTAGGCAAAAATCCGATTTTGTTTCATATTTACGCTCATATTTATAATAATTATAGGGATTATTTGACAATTGGCATAGACATCTCTCAAATAAACCCTTAATAATCATACTTTAAGTTTCTATGTATTTGGTGGCTAGTATTTAATGTTTTATAAACCAAAAATAAGGAAAAAGAAAAATTGTGAATATGTTACAAAAATACTTGAACCTCGCATGGTTTTGTAAGTTCCGGGATTCCCGCACAAAATTTACAGGAAAGCAGGAAATGAAAATTGATGAATTTCCCAGGAATTTTCGGGACGGGAACTCCCGGGAAAACCCCTAGTTACAAAGTAATGAGGTCTTTACAATACAATAATTACCTTTTTGTGCCTTATTAATCCAAACGCGATTAATCCAAAAACGAAAGCTTATTATGTTGGCCAACGGAGCTTATATAAAAAAAGAAAATTTTTATATTTTATTTTTATTTTACACATAGTTAATAATTCTCATTAAATTTTTTTACTTGCCTTGCCGCAGCTGGATTTGAATCTGAGAACTCTGAACTGCAACACCAGCGCGCTACAATCAATGCCACAAAGGCAATTTGTTTTTAAATGTTAAAATAAATTTAAAAAAAGTTTCCTCTACTTGATTTTTTGAAGAAGTCTTGACTTGATTTTCAAGAACAAAATTCTTGATTTTAGTTGCGTTTCTCTCTGTGTGTCTCAAAACAGAAAAAAGTTAAAAATTCTTATGAGGAGTTAATTCTCAATTAAAAATATTTAAAAAAATATTATATTAATATTAAAATATTTTTGAAACGATTTTATTTTAAGATAAATCTAAAGGTCTTTAGGATTTCGTTAACACAAAGTTATGTTCGTTAATATTTCTAGTTCTTGTCCTTTCTTTTGGCCCCCTCTGTGTCTAGCATTTTTCCGTTTTGAGCTCTTAAACAACATAAAAGTTTAAAAAAATAAAATTTTATTATTAATATTGTATAGCAAAAGGTAAATGTTACGTTTAAACATTATGAATCTAATTTCAATTTTCTATTAATTTTAATATATATAATTGATTTAATTTTAAAATGTATGTGTGACTGCATTTATGTATGTGTGTAAAAGTGAATAAAATAAATGAAACGTGACCAAGTGCTTAAATGCTCAAACATGTATGTATGTATATGCTTGTATTTACGAGTGGTCTAAACTTCTAGATATTAAGGTAATTGAAAATTAATTTTTAACTTTTCTTAAATGTCAGAAAATCAATTTAGCTTAATTAAAAATAAAAACTAAATTTATTATTTAAAAAATTTGTTAAGTTACATTTTTAATTTGGTCACTTTAAGAAAATAAATGTTAGGCGATGGAGATAGGAATTTAGTATGTTCTAGAAATATTTTTGCAAGAGAAAACTAATGGGGGTCTGTTGAACACTTTATTTATCTAAGGCTGACTCTAGTGAAAATATGGGCGTTTTTATATAATTTTTGTAAAATTTTTATAGCAGCCCCATTAGGTGATGGATATAGGAGGTAAGTATATTATAGGAATATGTTTAGAAAGAAAAATTCCTGGGAAGTTATTGGGCACTTTTAGCTAATTTTTTGAAATTATGCTTGGCAACCCTGTTAGAGGCTTAATAAAGAGGGGTATGTATGTTTCACAAAAGAGTTTTTGGGAAAAAATATTAATTACGGTGCGTCTTACATTTGACCATTGCAAGAGCACCTTGGAAGCTGTGGGAGCGATAAAAAAAAAAATTTGTATTACAGCCCTGTTAGCGGGCGCAGATAGGATATACATAAGTATGTTCGAAAAAAATGTTTGTGGGGAAAAATTAATGGAAGTCGGTTACGTTGCACCCGTGTACGGCCAACTAAAGGGCAGTTGTCAGGGTTTTTATGTACAAATTTAAAAGAAATAAACAGAGGTAGTATGGTATTTAGCTAATATGTCAATCAATTATCAATCGATTTGGCTGGATCTCAAAAGGGGATTTGAAGCAGATATTTCCAATAGTTTGATGCCACGTGCGGGTCTATGTGACATCGGAGGGCTTCAAAAAATTAATTTTACCTATAACCCGGACAGACTGACAGATGAACATCATTAAATCGACGACCAAGAAAATATATACTTTATGGGATCTCAGATGGATACTAAAGAAGTTACAAACAGAATGGCAAACTTCTATATACCTTTATTGCTTATGTGAAGGGTATAACAACAGAACTGGTTTGGTATTAGAACAGTTAAAAGAGCTGTACAACAACTATTATAGCTTTACTGTACACTACTAGCACGCAATTGCAAAACATGTTTTATAAGAAAATTTGGGTGCTAGTTATGATGACCGGAATGGATTTTGAAAAATCCAATTTGGGATTGCGGTATCCCAAACTGCGAGATATTTGTTTTTTTGGATTTTTTGGAATCCCAAAATTTTTAATGGCTTTGGACATTGGGTTCTGTCCCATGCCGCAGAAAAGGGCTTCGAAATTGCCATTGCCCCCTATCGCTTATCGCCAGATAATTCTAGGAATCGTTATTACGTGAACTTGTACATATTGCGAATAGTCATCTATCATCCTCTTGCACTGCAAAACCGTCATACATTCGGTGTTCACAGACATAATTGCCGTTATAGACGCTTGGACATCTTTACAGGTGTTAAGTTCGTTGGATCTGTGTATGTCCTGTGCCAGGACAGACATTTCGTGATAACCCGAGCCTTTGCTTGTAGAATAGTATTGTGGTCAGGGAGACGGAAGCAAATCTCGGTCTTCGAGTGTTTAAAAAGGATGCCCAGTCCCGCTTTCCCCTTTGCCCTAGAGGCGAATTACTTTGGAACTCAGCGGGATTGCCACCTCACATGAAAGTTAAATATGGTTGCAAAATTGGCAAAAATCCAACAGAAAATTTATTAGATAATTAGTAGAAACTTTGTGTTTTGTCCTGAATAAAAACTTCTGCTCATTAACCACAATATGGAGGACGCATCTGCTTAAAGAGAAAGGACATGACTGACTTTAGATTTATTTACTTTGATTTATTTTGAGAACTTTATATTTAGACTGGCCCTGGCTGGACTAATATTCAAGATTTGGTTTTAAGATTTGAATGCATATTGTAGTTTCATAGAAGTAAGGAAATAATAATGAAATACGTTAGAAAAAAGGTGAAAATTATCCTGTTAATTTTGAGAAATTACTACGAATTTCAACAAAACTATTCTTAAGTGGTTAAAATTTTATAGGACAACTTAGACTTAATATTATATCAGATTCTTTAATGCTTATCTATGAAGGCTCTGCACTGCAGCAGTAAAAAACCCACAAGAAATTTGCATGACAGACAGAAAGATAAATAAATGAACGAATTTAAATAGTATACAAATGCTTCTAAATGAGTGTAAAAACTATCTTTAAGAAACAAAAACGAAAACATTATTAATGTGGCAAATAAATGCAACAAAACATAAACAAAAACAACTAAAACGACAACAATGAAATTCTAATGAAAACACCCCCTTGCAACGTTTATACTTGGAAAACGGCAAATAATGAACAGAACTTATACAACTATAAAATTAATTTGTTGTTTTAGTTAAAGTAAAAAAAGTTTTTTATAGTTATTTTTCTTGTATCATAATTTAAAACTAACGAATAAATGCAAATCGGAAACAACATTTATTCATTCGTTGCTTACTTCCGTTAAAAAAAAAAACGAAACAAAAGATGACTAAAAAGAAACATGAATAAGAAGTAGTTGCACATTTAGTAAGAAATTCCACCTTAAAAAAATATTAAGAATATAATATATTATTGTTGCTTTCTTTTGTTTTGCTGTGTCCATAGTTGTATAACAAATCTCCCTTCTTATTATTACCAGTTTATGTCCTGTAAGCTTTTTGCTTATAGTTCTTTTTGTAGTCTTACCAAAAGTCAACTTTTAGTCCTTCATAATATCTTAAATGTACTGAAGTAAATTTGTACTTAAATCGTTCCTTATTTTTTTGCTTACTTTAAGTGCACATTTAAGTATGTTTGTCTGTCCTTTAGTCTGTATTTTTTGTCTGTCTGTTTGTTGCTATTTGCTTTTGGTTTATTACACTCTTATTTGTAATGTTTCCTCTTTAAGGATTTTCTCTTTTTTATTCGATTATTCGTTTTATTGTTTTCTTTTGTTATATTTCTTTCTAGTTGAGTGTGTCTTTAAGAAATATTAAATGTTATGAAAACTTCTTGCTTTATCTCTATATATGAAGCAAAATAATGTTATAAACTAAAAAATTTTAAAACAATTATGGCAAAAAACTGGACTAGAAAGTCAAAAAAGGTAGCAAAAGATTTTTAAGGTGAAAAAGTGCATTTTAGTTCAATCAACTTATTTAAATATAATAAATTAAATTCGTTTTTCTTTAAGGCAGTTTAAAGGTCTTCGCTTTTGTTAAAAAAATTAAACCTTAAATATATTTTAAATCAAGTACTTTGTGCAAAAAATTTTACTAGAATTTATATATTGCAGTTCTATAGGTATAGATGTTATAGCAAATACCGAATTTTAAATACGCAAGTCCCAGAGAAAGTATTGGCCAAAATTGATTTTCTCATTATTTGCAATATTTTAAATTTTTAATTAAATTTGTTTTTAGAATAATAAAAGCTGGCGAGAAAGCAAGCGATAATACTGCTTTACCAGCCATAGAACATGGAGCCACGCAAGCCCCAATCAGAATAACTAGGGGGTATACACAAAGAAAGCAAAAAACACACTCTAAAGTAAAGAATTTTTTTCTTGAATTTATCCAAAATCGTACTAGAAATGTGTAAGTACTATCCGTACTTAAGTTTTTATATATCAAGTCCATTCGAATTACTTGTGAATATCCAAGCGAAAACTTGGTAGTGATTTGGCATTGCAAAACAACCTTCTTTTCAGTTGCTATTATGTATAGTCCTCATTACTTAGCAGTTGTTAGATACTGGGTTATTCCTTATCTAAAATTCAAGGAGACAGTTTTAGTCTGACAAAAAAGTTGCAATGGGTTATTGAGGCCCCTAATAGTGAACAAATTTAATAAATAACAAGTAAGAGCGCTTTAAATATACCCAGCCGAGTAGTTTTGTACTGCAAATAATATAATAAAAAACCTTGTGCGAGTTAAAAGTCCATAAAAAAAATTATACAAAATATTAACGTTCGTATGAATAATTGAAATAGATGAAGAAGGTTTGAGGTCGAAAGTTTTAAAAGTTTTCGACATTATTTATATAAAAGGTTAATAAAACTTTTTAAATGTTATGGGATGTTCTAGTCCCCCTGCTCCTCTCCAACCTTTTCTCCAAAATGTATGAATTATTTGATTATTTTTTTTTGTAGAATATTCGAAGTCGGTAGCTGTAATAGTTTTCCAGAGGCGTATCGAATATTTCATACAAATTGTTGATTTGTATCGGAGCTACCCCTTCTTCAACCCCCATCCGAAAATTGTTTTCTTTAGAGCGCAGCCCTTGATGTCCAATTATTTTCTGTAGAACACTTGGTTTCGATATCTGTTATAGTTTTCGAGATATAGCGTTTCGAAAATGTAATAAAAATTGTTAATTTGTATGGGAGCTACCCCTTTTTTTGCCCCCACTCAAAAAATTTTTTATTTAAATCGTAGGCCTTGTTGCCTAATTACTTTTTGTAAAACATTTGATTTCGATATCTGTTATAGTCTCTGAGAAATGGCACATAAAATATTTCATCAAATTTGTGCAATTGTAGAAAAAATACCACTTCCCCTGATCCTATCTGAAAAAAACTTTTTCTCTCTTGAGATCCTTACCCTAAGAGAGTATGTGCCAAGTTTTGTGGCAAGAGTGACTATATTTACTGAGATATATAGGGATATATGGACGGATTTTGCCCTAAAAAAATGGGTTGTTTTGGGTTTTTGCTTATATCTCGGTCAATAGTAAAACAATTTTGCTGATTTTAAATAGCGATTGTTAGCGGGATATTTATAATAATTTGACGCCAATATGTGGTATGTATCTTTTTATTTGACTCCTGAAACTTGATTTCAACAGACGGACAGACGGACATGGCTATATCAACTTCCCTATCCATAAGGATCCAGAATATATGTACTTTATGGGGTCGCAAATGGATAATAAAGAAATTACAAACGAAATGACAAACTGATATATACTTTTATTACTATGTGAAGGTTATACTAATAAATAATAAACTATTTAAGATGTTTTTCCCGCCACAGTTTATGTCGAGAAATTTAAATCAAATGTCCATAAACTCCTCCTCCTTTCCTTAACCAATTTTCCTAATACAAACACAATGCGTGCATGCATAGGGGCCATCCCCTGAGGGCTGGTTATTAAAAAAATTTTTTTTTTTTTATATATTTTATTATTGGATCTTCGCTTAAGCGAACTAACAATAAGTATTCAAATCTTAAGACTAAGTAATTAATATTAGCCCAGCCAGTGCCAGACTAAAATTTAAGTTCTCATAATAAAATTAACTAATTAAAAAAATAGCTTGTTTAAGTCCCACTAAGAAAGCGACCGTGTTAGGTACTTATTTAATTCCCTCCTTGTAAACGAGCATGGTAAGCACAGGGTGGCTGTTGGCAAATTTAAATTTTTAAATACGATTATTTCAAAAAGTAATAAATGGTGCGGGGGGAGAGTAGCCCTGTTGAAATTATCGATTGTGCGGACTTGTCAGTGACGATGTCGCAGTGGTTGCAGTGGTCGCGTGAGCATCAGGCGTTTGCTGAGAAATGATTCTTACGTAATTGCTTGTCGATAATTTTGTTCAAAGTTCGGTATTGGGTGAACACGCAATGGACCGAGTGCAAATTTAATTCGTTCGTTGGGGCAGAGATTTTGCGCAACTGCTTTGGCTAAGAATACCCAACGGCCAGGGCCCAGTCGGTCTGCTAGGACTTTCGAAAACATTGAACTGTTTGAAAGCAGTTTATGTAAAAACCCGCTACTTTCATAACGGAAAAGGGCAACCTCACCGAGACTTCCAAGAGCGATTACTTTTGAAATTTTAAAAAAAGATCTAAAGTTCCAACCTTTTAAAATTTAAATCATTCTACAACTGAAAGAAAGTGATTTGAAAAATTATTGTTTAAGCGATGTTAAAGCGTTTTCGCACTGTAAATTTCATTTTTCGGAGCAGCGAAGCTTATTTTCATTTAAACGTCCACGTCAACAAGCAAAACTGCGGTAACTTCTCTCCAAGAACCCGCAACCCTTGATTGAAACATCAGAAACCATTGCATTGCCCCAGGGTAACTGTTTGGTGTGCCATATATATAAATTGATCTGTTTTCTTTAAAAATTCTCGAGGCCAGACGACGAATGTCAACGGTGAAATTATTGATGCATGATTACGGATATATCTTTGTTAAACCTGTGTGCTTATCCATCGTACTCTTTACACACGCGGTTTCAACAGGATGGGGTAACTGCAGTCACTGCCAGAATTTCGATTAATTTGCTTCGGGAAAACTTCCCCAAAAAACTAGTCAGTCGCTTGCCGCTTTTGAAGATATCCTAGGCCACCGAGGTCGCCCGATCTAGCTAAAAATAAAAATAAAATCAGCATTTTCATTCTATTGCTCAGTGCTTTTAGTAAAATTTTGTATCAATTATTATGTTTTTTTTAAGTTTGAAAATATACATCTGTCACCAGACACCCTGTACTTGCCTCCAATGTCATGGCCATGTTAAAATAATGAGTTAAAATGCTAATTAATAAGTAGTGCCAATACGGTTTTCAGATGCTTAACTCATTACAAAGCAATGTAAGTTTTTGCGGGGATATTTTAACATTTTAAAACAGAGTGTAATGGTAACATGTCATTGTTGCATTCCGGGTAATCCCTGGTTGAAATCCCCATCAATTAATCTTTTCAGGCATACATGAAGTATAGCTTCGAACTTAAATCAATCTTTTTTTGACTGTAATGCCTGCTAAAGGTAAGAAATTTGTTCTAGATAAATCGTACGTACTTTAAGAAAATCCGTACTTGGTTTAAGAAAATCCGTACTTACCGTTCTTTTGAACCGCTAGGGGTGGATTTAAGTAAAGATTAATTGGTTTATTTTTTTGTGTGTATGGAGGAGCAAAAGGGGAAATTTGACAAATAAAGCTAAGCTTTAAGAAATTGGTGAAACCGCTTACTGGTGAATGCATTAGCAGGTGATTAATAGGAAAAAAAATTAAACAGGCCATCAAGCCGCCGTTAAGCACCTCGCTCCTTAGGCAAGTTTTCTTTAACGCGCAGCTTGTTTTATTTTAAGCTCCTTAAAAATTATTGAATTCTGCACTTGAAATTTTTATATATTTTTTTGCATTTAAAGGTATCTTCGTTATTAAATGTATATATCGAATTTTATTAAAAAGGATTTGATATTAAAAAAGTATTACCCTCTGGCCAACTGGCTTTGAGGGAGATGTAATTTTTGCTTAAATACAAAAACATTGGTTTTTACCATTTTTTTAAAGTTTGTTTTATTCAGAATATGCAAATAACTTATTTACTTGTATTTATGTTGTTTTATATTAAAACAATTTCTTTACCAACATTCTAATTTCTTCTTATTTACACTTTACTAACAAACTGGACTACAACACATTTAAGGTTAGTTGAATAAAAAAACTTAACTCGTTAGAGAAAATTATTTCATTAAAGAAAAGAAGAACTCCAATTGCAACATAAGTAAACTTGTTAAATGAACATTCAGCAGCAATGAGCAGAAGTAGATTTCATTGTATTGTAAGTTAAGAAATTGGTGCAGTTTTTAGTTATTTAAACAGTAAAGGTGCCCTTACATGGAAGTACATGCTGTGGATTAATACAAAATCTCATTTTCTAAAAGCAAAATGTATTGAATAGGAATACCGATACAAAATTTGACAATTGTTGGGTAAATTTTTACTTCAATATTTATAAAATTTAAAAAATTTACTCAGTGCTTATTTGATAAATATATATGGCATAATTGTCAAATAAGTCCTTAATAAGCATACTTTAATTATTACAAATACGGTAGTTATTTTCTAAACCATTTTAGAAACTTAAGTTTTCTCATCACATCAGAGGTGTAAAAGATTGCCAGCACTTACAACATTTAATTAAAGTGGCTACATTCGATGAAACAAAACACAGAAAATCAAAACCAACGCAGAAGTTTTTGATGTAGTTTTCGGTAATATTGTAGAATTTAAATCATGTGCCGTTACCACAAATCAAAACAACCATATAAAAACTGCTTTTGATTTTACCAATACCACTCGTGTAAACATGAATAATAATAGAAACAGGCTTTTGTTTCTTTTTCCAAAGCACGGAGAAAATTTCATAACCTTTCGATTCTACAAAGTCTAAATACTTTGTTTTACCATGTAAAGCCACCTTGAGTAAGAAAAATTAAAATGATTAATACAATAGAATAGTTTATGTCTACACAAGCAATTTTAATTGCGATTGAAGAAAAGCTTTCGAAAAGTTTAAAAAAAATTGAATCTAAAAGAATTTAAGAGATTTTAAAGCCATTTGCAAATTTTTTTTCAAAATTGCATGTGTAAACAGAGAGATATTAAATATGTTCCGTTGCGTTAATTGTCTAAATAAAACTTTATTAAATTTTAATATTCTGAGCTTGTTTCATTTGCTGTATTTTAAATACTTTTATTTTATCCCCTCCCTTTTCTAAAATTTGTAACATACATTTGTGGTTTGATCCTGTAACAAATTCATATCCTACATATTTATATGACTTTTTTATGTCTTTTCTTTCCTCCAACTCCATTGCTATACACGACTATATTTCTATGTATGTGCTTGAGTATAGACTTTTCTTGTCTAGTTTCTTATTTTCGTTTTTGATTTAGATTTACACTAATTGTAAATTAAGTTTACCATAGAGAGAGATATAAAGTTGTAATTGTTGTTATTTCTTAGTTTCTTGTTAGTGATTGTTGGTCGGTCGTCTTCTATAGTTATAAGCACTTTTAAACTTTTCCTATTACGGCTTTTAATAGCTCTATAGAAATATGTATGTTGGCAAGTTATTTTTTCTTATGCCCTAAAAAGCAAGAAGGAAAAAAAATGGAAAAACTTAAGAAGCCAAAATATTTAGTTATTATTATTTTACGAAATAAGTAACAAAGTTGGTCAAACATTTGTTAAGCTAAATGTAGGAAAAATTATGTTGATTATTACTTTAAGGCTTAAAAGAAAAATTAAAGTATTTGAAACTACAATTAGCTTAAGTTGACTCACAGAAAAGCTTTTAAGGTAGAAAAACTTTAACTTTAAAAATGTGTTAAGTAAAATAAGATTTTGAAGGCATTATAAAAAAAGACCCGTGTCTGGCACTTTGCACAAACTTTGACCTCATGGGGTAAAAAATGGTAAAACCCAAATTTTGATGGGGTCTAAGTGCATCTTGTAAGTTCTGAACGTATTAGGATAGAGATATAATTTGAACTGCATTCGACAGGTCTCCGAAAACAATAAGCATTTTTTTGTTAATTTTTTTTAATATCGACCATAAAGGGTAAAAAGAGCAAAAATTTTCTATTTTGTTACTGCCTAATCAATAAGGGTAAAAAAAAATTTAAACTGCGTTCGATAGGCCTGGAAAGGACATAAACATGGTTTTGGTACCTTTTGCAAATCTTGGACGTTAAAGACCAGTTTTTGTAACTTCTAAATCAATAGAGATGGAAACATAATTAAAATTGCGTTCCACAGGTTTGAAAAATATGTGAACAAGTTTTTGGTATCTTTTTGAAATTTCGCACCATAAGGAATAGAATAGAAGTATATATTTTTTGGTTCTTATAAGTAGGAAAGTCAATTTAGCAATGTCAATCTGCCTCTCTGCCCGTCTTTCTGTGTTTTGGCTTAAACTAACTTTTTACGCTCCCTAAAGTCGTAAAGGCCAGACTATCAGAAATATCTGCTGAAAAATTGCTATTAATATCCAGCAAATTGTCCGATAACAGAAGAAGATATAAGCTAAAATCCAAGACTACCTCAGTTTTATTTCCCTAAAATTTGTACATAAAAGGCTTTACAACTGCGCCGTAGTTGCCCGTATAGGCGTGCTGTAAAAGACCGACTCCAACTAATTTTTTCCCACAAACATTTTTTTGGAACATGCTTACATCAATTACCGTCTCCTATAAGGATTGCCATACACAAACGATCTTCTTTTTATTATTTTATTTAGATCGCTCCCACAGCTTTCAGCGTGCTCCTACAAAGGTCAAATGTAATAACAACAAATGTGGGTTTTTTTTCCAAAAATTTTTAAGGAGCTTACTTACCCCTATCTTCAGCCCCGTGGTTGCCATACCAAATTAAAAAAAAATTGGGGTAAGAACCCCCACAGCTTCCCCGAAGTCACCCTTAGGGAAAAAAATCTATTACGGACCCCCATTAGTTTTCCGTCCCAAACATATTCCTAAAAATTGCTTACTCCCTCTCACCATTACCTAAGGGGGTTGCCATACAAAGTTTACAAAAAATGATATAAAAACGCCCATAGCTTCCCTAGAGTCATCCTTAGAGAATGAAAGTGTGCGACCGACCTCAATTAGTTTTCCCTCAAACATACTCCCGAAACTTACTTACCCGCTATCATCATGGCCTATGAGAGCTCCGGTACAAAGTTTGGAAAATTCAAACAAATCCCCCCTACATCTTTTAGGCTGCCCGTGGAAAGGTCGAATGTAGGACTGGCCCCAACTCATTTTGGCTCGCAAATATTTTTGTGCAACATACTTACCCCCTATCTTCAACCTCTAACAGGGCTGCCATACAAAATAAAAAAAAATAGGGAATCAACTTATACAACTTCCCCGTAGTCGCCCTTAGAGGAATAAAATGTATTATAAACCCCCATTAGTTTTCCCTGCCAAACATGTTCCTGGAGCATATTTACCTATTATATCCATCACCTAACGGGCTCGCCGTACAAAATTTACAGAAAATAATGTAAAAACGTCCATAACTTTTTCAGAGTCGGCTTTAGAGAAATAAAGTTTACGAAGGACCACCATACAAACTTTTTTATAGAAATATACTTACCCTGTATCTCCATCGCCTAAAGGGGCTCCCATATAAAGTTTAGGAAATCGCAACAAATCCTCTTTACAGCTTCCAGGCTGCTCCTTCAAAGGTCAAATGTAAAACCGAAGGCAATTAAGTTTTTCCTCCAAACATTTTTGTGGGACATATTTACTCCCAATCTCCAGCCTCTAACAGGTCTGCCAAACAAAATAAAAAACTAGGAAAAACACCTTTACAACATTAAAAACCCCCTAAACGTATCCCCAAAATATACATATCTCCCATTTCCACCGCCGAAGGGGTTTGCCATACAAAATTTTAAAAAGTTCCCCGTAGTCACCCTTTAAACAGGGAAATATTTTATAAGTAAAAAGATGGATAATAATAAAAAAATAGTTTGGGGTTTCGAAAGGCCAATGTGAAGGGTATGTAAGATTCGGCACAGCCGAATATAGCGCTTTTACTTGTTTAATTTATGAGTTTTGCATGCAAGGGCTATGGCCACCGATCAGCCCAGAAGTCAACTAAATAAGAACCAATTATATCTTTCAAAGTTTTGGTACTTTGTTTTTAGTTTTGAGGGATTATGTACGAAATTAATCAATATTGGCCCAAATAAAGGTAAAAGAGTACTACTTTTTGTGTTTTTTTGATTAAGGAGTCGTGATATATGATCTTAACCATTATTAACCAAAATGAAGTCAAAGCTCAGTTAAAAAGTCAAAAATAATTTGTTTCGCCTTAATGGTACTATTTGCTATGAGATTTTGATTCTAGAAATGTTAAATAAGGACCCAGCAAAAGGCCAAAAGTCAACTAAGTGAGCAAAAATTACTATTTCACATTTGTGTGATATGAAAAAGTGAAAAAGCTAGATGAGCATAGTTTGGAGTTTTTATACCATTTTTAAAGGAAAAAAAGTTTGCTCAGAAAAAATTATTATTCTAGTCTAACGCGTTCTCAATGAGCTTTTCATTAAATGGCCTTTACAGACTTAAAAATTTGTTACTTATTTGAAAGCTTAAAAATGGTATAATAAGAGTCTTGTATAGAACAGCAAAATTGGTTTTTGCAAGCAACTACAGCCAAATAATGCAGTTCAGGCAAATGTTTTTGCCAACAAAGGGATAGTTTTAAAGACTTTGGGGCCAGGATAACTTTTATGCGAAAAAAATTATATCTATGGAGAATATGTGGACTGGTTTTTTGTATAAAAAAGCTGGAGTTTATATGTATATCCATTCATGCAGAGAGGTGTTATTGCAATAAAACATTTTAACTTTAACCTTAATAACATTTAATTTAAAAAACTTTTCTTTTTATTTTCACTTGCAGTATATTTTCTTTATGTCCTTACAATTGCTTAAAGGAAACCAAAGTCACAAATATTTTCTGCTCAATTTCTTTTTCTTCCAAAGACCAAAATCAATCTTTATAATCCTCAATATATCAATTCTTTCAATATTAAGGATTTTTTTACTTTTTTTTTACAAAGGATACAAGAAAGATTTGTTGTATTTTTTTTGTTACTTAGAAACTATTACTTCTAAGAGAAAGTAACTACAAAACATATGCAGAAGAAATAATCAAACGAGTCTTTAGCAGATTTTTAGTGATGACAAGTTCATATGTCTTATGACTTCTGACCATGTTGGCATGACACGTTTTATTAACGACAACGGTTACAATTTGCAGTTGACATAGTCTCCTTTTCATTCTTCACATATTCCAAATACCAATTGATCTCATGGTTAACTTCTAATGTAGTTGTGCTCCAAAGCATGATTGAAAATAAAATTGATTTTTTTCCATTCTATCTTTGAAACTGTCTTACAATCCTAAGACTGTCGGATTTCTATCTTGCGAAATAATAAAAAAATGGAATCAAATGGGAGTGTTTCCTTCAAGGAAAAATCACTTTTGTAATTGCCATAAAAGCCTTATGATTTAGCTTCCTTTTTTCAAACATTTTCTTTTTATTTAACTGAATCTTAAAGATTGTCCAAGAGTCAGATAAATGTTTAAGTTTTAGTTATAACAAAGTCATTCCAAATGTTTTTACTTTTAAGTTAAAATTATTTTAATAGTGAATGGCAAAAATTCAATATATTTTAGATAAATTATAAGTCGTGCGTATGAGTTCCAATAAACCACATAGATTTTTACTTTAAGATGTCTGGCTTTGCTTTCTCCATTTCTTAGAATAGATTAAAAGATGTCTGTTTAAATAAATTAATTTAAAAAAAAAAAAAATTAACCCTTAAATGCATATAGTCTCAGATTTTGGCGAAAATTATATATAGAATGAAATCCGAATAAAAAGTAATAACTGCGTTTAAATTTTTGAAAAAAAATTAATTTTGTTTATTTTATGAAGAAAAAATTGGTTGTATCTTTTAGGATACAGTATGCACTCCCCGCTAAAAAAACAACAAATAAGAAAAACACATACTGTTTACGATTTTAAAAACAAAAGTTTATTTTTTATTAGTTTTATACATATATATATAGAAATAAATGAAAATTATTTATTTTTATTGGTTGTGGTAATTAAAAAAGCAGTTTTTATCAGTCGTGAGACATATATTTAATTCACACTTACTGCAAAACATCTTCGTTTGACCTGTGCAACCCGGCATCTTGCATCTTTCTTTCTTACTTACCAATGCCCAATGTTGTGTTCCGTCTAGTCTTACATCTTCGGGAGGCGGTACTTGCGAATTCGGCTTATGTTTTTTTGTCTGAATTTCAGTTTCTATGTTTGGTCGTCGACGAAGCAGAGTATGTTTTGATGAATTTTTATAAAGTGAATCTGCCACTTCCAATTTGAAATCTATCAATCGTAATTTTTTTGTTTTTGCTTGATCTTGGTTTATTCTTTTGTAAAGGATCCATGCATTGATACAGGTCATGTCTAATAGGTGGTAAAACAATCTATTTGTCCACTTTCTGCTTTTTAGAGTTATTTTGTGACGGCTCATGGAACTATCCAATAGATCGACGCCTCCCATGTTTTTATTGTAGTCTTTTACAATTTGCGGACAAGAGACCATTGTCGTCTTGTTCTGCTTTTTATCAAATCTACGAACAAGTAAACTTTCATTTGGCGTGTTTGAGGAAAACGGGAGCTTAGTTCCTATATATGTCGAAACTAAATTGACAACTTTTGTATCCTTCCATGCAATAGAAGTCACATCTATTTGATTAATACTAGCTACAAACTCTTGGCTGGTTCCTCGTTCAAACTTCATCATTGTTTTTTCATCTGGAAGCTTGCAATTTTGTATCCTATTTCGCCGGATTGTACCAACAGAAAGAATTCCCTGGGTTCTAAGGTATACAAGTAGAGGAATTGTGGTGTAGTAATTATTAAAGTATATTATGAAGTTTTTAAATTTAGGTACTTCACGAACTAACCTTACAACAATGTTTGCAGATGCTTGCAGATTTGGCTCTTCTGGGCGCATAGTTTCATTTGCTCCGGTATAAATTTCGAACTTGTACGCATACCCTTTAGTGTCGCATAGCACAAAAAATTTAAATCCCCACTTTTTAGGCTTATTTGGCAGATACTGTTTCATATAGCTGCTCATTTTTGTAGAGCACATTTGTTCATCTACAGATAATCTCGCTTGTTTGGAAACAGAACTAAATGTACGATTTAGGGAGTCAACAACCGGCCTAATAAGGTAGAGTCTATCACGTTTTGGATCGTCGCGTGGTAGGTTTTTCTCTTTATCATTAAAATGTAGATGTTGTCTTATTTTTTCGAATTGGTTTAAGGTCATTTGCTGCTTTATTACGTCTACTGATCGGTCACTATTGTTTGACCAATAATCTCTGGTATTTGGCAAGTTGAAGTAAGTCATGTAAAAGATAACACCAATAAACTTTCGCAACTCCGAAATACTAAAAAAAAAACTTTTCATCCAATCCAGCATACCGAAGAGTTTCCTCAACTAAAAGGTTTTCTAAGCTCTCAGGAAATAAATAACTCCAAACTTGATAAGGAGTTACTAATGCCAGAATATCTTCACTGAGCGAGCTATGTCCCCTAAAGTCTACTTTTTTACTATGAAATTGCAAATTACCTTGTTTCCATATTACATTATCAAATGCTGAGGATTTAGGATCGACTTTTATGTCTTGAAATTTTGAAGGAAATAAACTGAATATCGAAGAACTTAGCTGAAGTTCTAAAGAATGTTCTAGGAAAGCAGAAGGTCCTGGTATAGATACAGAATTTTCTTTAGAAACAGGAGAGTTTTCAATTTGATTGAACAAAAGTTTATTAGAAATAACCAAATTTGTTGTAGCACATTTTTTAAGGACAGACTTAATTTTTTTTGAAGTAGAGATTGCTGGTTTTAGTAGGGTTTGGAGAAGAACATTGTGCAGTAATAGGAGACAGAACAGAGGTCGTGGACTTGTTATCATCGTTCATAAGGTCAATAAACGAGTCATGAACTGAGTCATTTAACTCAAAACTAAGGTCGGCTTCTTCCTCAGAATCGATTTTGTTATCAATGAGTAACACGTTTTTTGTTTTAGTGGAGCATATTTTTGGGATTTCCCTTTCATCGTCACTGCTTTCATCAGTGCTATCGTAAGGAAAATCTTCACTGTTGCAAAGTATTTTGCATATGTCTTCATCGTTCATTCTTGTTTTCCTTTGAGTAAAGGAAAACAAACAACCTGTTCAAAAAAATTGTTTTGTGTATACAAAGTTTGTCTTTTCAAATAAAAACACATTAGTGCGGAGTGCATAGTGTATCTTTTAAGACACAACCATTAAAACTAATTTTGCAACTAAAGTTGGGGTTGCATTTGTTTAAGATGTTATTTTTTTAATTAAATACATTACACACAAGAACATATTTATTTTTGGCTAAATTAAAAATACTATTTTTGTTAAAATTCAACTTTAAAATTGGCTGTTTCTAAAAATATGAAAATTTTAAAATTTTGAGTTTGAAGTTATGTAAAACTATTAAGTTCGAAACTATTGCAATAAATCCGATACAGTATGATAGAAAATATGGTTCTAAGTAGTTTGCTTATAATATTTCTTAATTTTGTAAAGAAATTAAGGAATTGCACTGTTTTTATTGGTTGTATCTTTAAAGATACAGTATGCATTTAAGGGTTAAATTTTTCCCTAAAACACTAATCAAAACTTTAATGAAGTCTTAATTTTTTCTTTAACAAAAAACATTTTATTTTAAAATTGCTTAATTTATACAAACATTTTTTTTCACTAATTTTCTCGTTTCTCTACTGTGTGTCAGAATTTGATTAAAATCATGTTTCTACATAAACTAGCAAAGTACTAAATATGTAAAAATATTTGTTTCCTGCAAGTTTTTTTTATATGTAAGTGTGTTTGTATGTTTTAAAAGAAATTAAAAAAATATATTTAACATATCAAGAGTGGAGCAAAGCAAGACTGGAGTTGATTACACAAAGGAAAATTACGGCGAATCATTTCCGTTGTGTTTGCCTCCTGGCGTTTAGTATAAAATAACATAAACTTAATTCACACTCAAACACAAACATACAACGATAATAATATGGAATTAAACATACACATTTACATCTAATCACTTTTACTTATATAAACGTCAGGGTTTCTTTAATTTTTAAAACATATATAAAAAAAAATATGTTTTTAAGAAAACGAAAAAATCTCAAAATATATAAACGTTTAAGTTAGAAACTAAAATAAAACACTGGGGCTTAAAATAGTTATATTGCCTCCTTAGAAGCCTAAAATGAAGATCAATCTTGCTTACTTACTTAGATGGCTATTACAGAACATTTGTTTCGATTTTTTGCGCTTCTTTTCCAACTTCGGAAATCATGTTTCGAAATGTTTTTCTTTATTTGGTCCTTCGATCGAAGTTTTGGGCTTCCCCATCTACGTGATTTGTCACCAGGTTCGCATTCAAATTAACTCCTAGCTGGCGTCTTTATCCATCCTCACACATGACCTAGGTAAGCTTTGAATAGGTTTCCCATATAATTTTTCTCTATAACTCTCCAAGCACTGCCTCGTCTGCTTTTGAAAGTACGAATTTTTTAAGAGACATTTATAGGATTCTTTCAAAGTTGTAGTTTTTAACATCCTCTGTCTGCCCAAATCCACGGAACGTTCTGGGCGTTGATACCATCAACTTGGTTTCATCTGCATTTACTGCCAGACACACTTGGACTGATTATTTCCCTCCTTTTTAAAATTAGTAGTTACTGCTCACAACTTTTGCCCCACGACGACAACTCTGTCATCGTCAGCAAGTATTATATGCCGTTTTGTGTATAGTGTGCCAGTTCTATTCACACTTGGGTCTCGTATAACCTTTTCTAAGAGGATGTTAAAAATATCACGCAAAAGGCTGAATTCTTTTCTAAAACCTAGTTTGATACTAAAAGGCTCGGAGATATTCCTTAACTAAGGCCAAATAAATTAACGTCGAATGAATTTTGCAGGGATACAAAACTCAGACATAGATTGAAACTCTTTTGCACGTTAGAGGCTGCCAAAAGCGGCCTTGTAATCAACAAATAAATGGTATGTGCCTTCTTGTGAATTTATTAGGATTTGGCGTGGTCTGCATTTAAGGTGAATGGTGGATTACCCAGGTCTAAGTGTGCATTACTATGGCCCAATGATCTCGCCGATTTTAGATTTTTATACTTTACCCTGGATACTATTTTATAACCAATGGGAAGAAGGCTTATCCTTCTATGATATACTATATTGTCTCCTTTTCTGTGTACAGGACGGCAAATACTTAGGTCCCAATCCTCTGGCTGAGCGGTGTGCAGTCAATGCAGTCTTTTGGGATTGGTTCTGTGGTATCCTGATCACTGTTACTTTCAGATATGGACAGTTGTAAAAAATATTTTTTCCATATCCTTAGCAGACCACCTATGCTCACCTTCACGCCTTTCCATTTCTCTTTTTTTTGCGGAATATGCGTTCTTTTCTCTTTATTTCTCCCGATACCCTCCTTTCATTGCTGCTCTACATACCGCATTCTATGCAGTAACTTTACCATACTTCTGGTCATACCATGGGCCCCTTGGGGATATCTTGTGGTACCCCATTACGAATTTGGTGACATCTTTCATAGATTTGACAATGTTTTTCTATTGCTTTGCAATATTATCAGAACAAGAAGTGCTTTATTCAAGCCATTGGGTTAGTGGAGCGAAGCAAGCTGTTGCTATTTGTTGTGTCTGCAGCTTTTGGAAGATAAGTTTCCGTGCTGTGTCAAACCATATTTTTCTGGCCACATTCAGGCGGGAGCGAAGATTTGTTTCCGCAAGACAATGATCTGAACCTCAGATCGATCGCACGCCTTACACACTGAACAAATGCAGGCTATGGAAGAGGCCAACCTGTTCTTGCGGCGTATACTATATACCTATATATGTGACTCCCCCGGGGGTCAATTATCTGGAATCTGTTGTGAGAAAGTCAAAAACGCGCTTTGATTTGCGTTGGCCTAAAGTCGTTTTTGATGGCTTAAAATATCTACCCTTTTCCAAGTCTATTGAGACAAAAAAAGGGATCGTATCCAATGTGCTCTTCATGTTTGTGTTCCCAAAAAAGCATCATCTTGTTCTGTACATCGAGCGCAAAAAGATGTAACAGATCTGAGAAAAAGAATGCCTAAATACCTTCTCTGCATGAAAAATTACATTAACAAGAGCTTGAGCTTGAAATTAAAAGTGGTAATCTGGATACCAGCAAAGGTTGTTAGACGCACTTAAACTTATGGCTGAGCTGTGTGGTGGAAGGCGGTAGAAAAGGGAAGCTTGAAGCTAAGTTCTAAAGGTTGGCACTTGTTGTAATCACTAACGCCATGAAAATCACACTTAATACGACACTAGATGTTTTTCTCCCTATGTTATCTATTGAGTACTGGGTGATGACCATGGCGGTGGGAAACGAAGTCAGACTGGGGAGTAAGGATGAGGCAAATTTATTAGTTTTGGCTACAGTGGTATGTTGTGGTCTTGAAAATCTTAGCATACGTCAGGGATCTTAACTCTGAATGGAATTGTTGTTTCTAATCAGTTATGTCCAAGGGATGTGCAATTTTACTGACAGAATTAGGATGGTCATGGACAGTGGAGCCGCTGTTTATATCAATAGAGAAAAAATCAGATTATAATTTAGACTATTTGACCAGTGAAACGTATACCAGATGAAAACGCTAAACTTGTTAAGGTTTAAATCTCTTAAAAGGAAACTGAGGTCAATGTTTAATATTAAGAGTAACGCAAATTTAAACACTTTAAAGACGCATTTGTTAAAATCTTGATAAGAAAGAAATTGTAGAAAACCTCTTTGTGGAATTAATGGCGTTTTATTTTTTTTTGCTCATTCGTTAAAAAAAATTGTTCCAATTATCTCACCAAAGGGTTACCCTGGGGCCATGCAATGGTTCTTGATATTTCAGTTAAGGGCTCTGGGCTCTTGGAGACCGGTAGCGGCAATTTTGCTTGTTGGCATGGCCTTTTCAATGATAAATAAATTCTTCGCTCCCAAAAATGCGATTTACCGTGCGAAAACGCTCCACTATTGTTTCACAAAAATTTTTGCGTAAATCAAAGTCACTTTCTTTCAGTTCTTGAACGATTTGAAGTTAAAAGGATGAAACTTTAGATCCTTTTTTAAAATTTCATAAATAGTCGCTCATGAAGATCCCAGTGAGGCTGATCTTTTCCGTATTTAAAGTCATGGATTTTCACGTAAACTTCTTTCAACAATGTTCAATGTTTTCGCTAGTCCTTGAAGATCGACTGGGCTTTGATCGTCTGATATTCATAGTCGAAGCAGATGCGCGAAATGTCTTCAGCCACGGACAAATTAAACTTATACTCGGATGATCACGTTGTTATATTCCAGTCTCATGTCTTATCCATAGTTAACAATAAAGCCCCTGTTTAGGTTAAATAATTTTTTTTATAGTTTAGCAGTATAGTCATTTTTATAAACCACGTTGGAGTTATTACTTAAAAATTTATTATAATTGAGGACTTTCTACGTCCTCATCCATAATCGGTATTACAGTTTTCCAAAAAATAATGGCTTCAATCTGGATTCTACTTTTAGATAAGGTTTGGTATAAGGTTAGACTAGCCAAAGGTCCTGATTAAGTTACAGCCCATAGGTTAGGTTAGGTAGAACAGGCAGCCGTTGAAGGAAAGGATACAGCTCACTTGGGTCCGCTTAATTACGTCCCTTTGTGTTACCTGAAGAAGCTGATAGAATAGGTTGAGATTGAAGAAAAGAAGAAATTTAGAGAAGGATAAGAAAGAAATAACAGAAAAATGAAATTGAAGCAAACTTACCAGGGTCTCTGGTGGGAATCGAACCCACAACCCCCAGACTGGTAGACTCGTGCACTTACCACTGATCTACCAGGGCACCCAAATTACAGCCCATACTTGGAGCAATATCGAAGCTCATTTTTTTTAATTCTTAAGTATTTTTTTAATTATGTCCAAAGTCCAATACATGCATAAATATATTACTCTATCTTCCAACTCTTTATTTATATGTTTTTAAAACAGAAAATTTATTTTGTTTTATTTCCCCTTTCCCTTAACGCTTATGTAAATCCCTACAAAAGCATTTTTTTCAAAAAGTATTACAAAACATTTTCGGGGCTTACTTAAACAAGCATATGTTTAGTTGAATTTGTTAGTAGAAGTAAGTGTGTGTGTTTGCTAAAAAAAACTTATTCAAAATATAAAGCACGTGTAAGACTATAAAATTTAACACGCTTAAAGGGTTAAATACAAACGCTCACATAAGATTTGCATATAAACATAACATTAAAACAAAGATATTAACACCGCATATTCACACATAGTCACAAACTTGCTTAAAATTTACTCAAATTTGTTTGCTTCAAATACCAGAAAAATAATGAGCAAAAACAAAAAGAATTTCAGGGAAAGAAGACATTTACAACTGGTTTATGGTAAATTTGCTTCTTGCTAGAAAAAGTTAAAAAAAATTAAATATCATAAATTAAATTTAATTGAAATTCTTTTTGTAAATTTTTCTTTTATCATTCAAATTTAGTTGACGTTATTAAATGTCACATAGTTGTACCACCTAAGTATTTTTTATGAGAAGAGAGTGAAAAAATTTCGTTGCCAAAATAAAATTTAGAGGTTTCGTTCTTAATTTCACTTAATAACTTCTCTCTGACTATAAATTATATTTTTAAACAGTTTTTAAACATGTGCTCTCCACCTTCTTTAAGGTTTTAGTTCTTTGTTTAGCAAAATAACTTCTTGTAATATTTCCTTGACTCATAAATTTCTTTGAATAATATTTCCGGCTTGCAAGCTTGTAAATGCAATATTTTGAAATATTATGGTGTGGAGTTTAAAGTGTATTTTTTATTACCTGCAAATAGTAAAGAAATTTTAAAAGGCCTTAAATAAAAAAAGCAGTAAATATTACTCATTTGCAAGACAATACTGCCATAAAAAAAGAATTTTAAACTGATATAGATTACGTGAAGGTTTGAATATTTTTTTTTAACTGCAACAGGGTTTTTTTATAAAAGAGGTAAACTTTAAAAGTCTGTATATCATTTGATATAAGATCTATCTTATATTCCTAAATGTCTATCAAGAAAAATTTTAAGTGTGTGTTTGCTAACTGAATCTGTTGAGAGCAACAAATAAAATGCTGGCTTAAATATTAGGCTTCAAAAGGATACATTTTGGCAAAGGAAACTAAAGAAGAGGCTTAAGGGTGTTGAAAGCAGTTTATTTATAAATAGATATTTCATAATGGCTTATATCAGTTTGTCATTCCGTTTGTAATTTATATAATATTTATTTGCAATAAGCTTCATGTCACTGCTGCAAGACTTAACTGTGCCAAATTTTATCATAATATTTCTAAAATTGTGACCTGAACTACAAAGAAAAAATACAAATTGATTTCAGCTAAGAAATTTAAAATCTTAATTACATTGATTTAAAACTGTTTTGACACTTGTGAACTAGACAGATTTGGAGTACTTAGGAACAAGTAATAGAGGGATATACTTTAAAATAATGCGGAAGAATCGTCTCTTTTTTTTCGTAACAACCGTCGCCGGTTCTCCGGTTCGTCCGCACAAACACTGCGCCCTTGGGAAACCAACGTTGAAGAGTATGGGACCACACAATACGCTGCCAAGAGTGGCTAGCCCCGAAGCGCCCATTCTGCCGAGAATATTGCTGCTGTTGGCGAGAAGTTGAGCTGTCACCAGAATAATCGGCCAGGCGTCATGCCTCGCAATTGTCCATCAGACGGTCACCTCTAAGGCGAATTTTGGTCAAAGAACTGTGCTTGTTCCCATAAAGAGCCTATTCTTAGCATCAACTGCTGCCTGTTGACCGCCAAGTCCTTGTAACCTACGCCCAACTATCCTCAATGTCAAGGCCGAAACGGACAATTTTTCTACCAAAATCATAATGACAGACTAGGCTCATTCCCAGCTCAGCGGGTGCATAAACATGCAAACCTATCGCTTCTTAAGCACCAAAAATCTACGAATAATATACAAGGATCCAATACACCTGCTCAGAATGACTAGCTGTTGAGCTGTTCATGCTGGAGGAGTCATTTTTTTCGAGGAGGCCGAGGAGGACGGTGCGCACTATAGGGCCATGTTGGCCAAGTTTTTTCTACTGAAATTGAATAAATTAGGACTGGAAGATATTTAGTTTGAGCAATACCGAGAAACGGCATACAGTGCGTGAGCCACAACCGATTTTCTGAAGGCGGCATTCCCGGGTCGCCTCATCTCTTGATTTGGCAAATTTACATAGGCCCGCAAGATCGCCCAATTTACCCGTTCCAGACTTATTTGTGGGGGTTTTTAAGTCTTGTGTTTACGTTTAAAATCCCGAGACCCTGGAAGCCCTCAAGGACAACATTCGACACGAGTGCGAGAATCTGTCGCTAGAAGTTCTCGCCAAGTGATGAAAAATGCCATAAGACGAGCCCGTTTAGCAATCAGTTAAGACTGCGCAAATGGTGCCAATATTATGTTCTCGACTTGACCAATAAAACTCTAAAAGTTCAGATAAACATAACCAAAAAATAGAATCAAAATTTTTCATTTAGAAAAAAATGAGAGCATCGGATTACTCCTTTGGTCCATCTGTATATACTCTTTTTAAAATATATTTTTGCTCACGTTCCTTTACCCGTCAGAGTAAGTATAAGTTCTTTGGTATGTCTTAATAATCTTTAGTTCTTTCTTCAGCGCAACCAAGAGCTCAACAGTTGGTTGTAGCTCTATCAGTTATGATGAAATGCTAAACAAATTTAACAATTGTTTTAGTACAATTCAGATTGTAATTCATACCGAGCTTTACAAAAATTTATAATCATCAGCACCTTAAATTATTTAGGTGTTTTTTCAACATAATTAAATATAAAGATCAAAAAATTTTATTATAATTTTAAGCCTTTGAAAAAATTGATTTAAGAAAAACAAGCTTAAAGAAATCCCTATAAAAATGTTATCTGTAAAACAGATAACTAAACAAAACTGTTTTGGTCTTTTTTGATATTTTTAAATTTTGTTGAGATTTTAAATGCAGGCTTATCCTTTTATATACTTTTATTTAAAGACATTTTAATGCTTTAATTTGTAGCTAGAACAAACAATCAAAAATCTTGCAAACTTTTCAAATGAAAAAGACTTTCATTTGTTAAGCAAAGCGTAAATGCAATTTAAAATAAATAAAATAGAAAAAGTGCTGCATAGAGAAATAAAAACGGCAAAGTTCAAGTAAATTCGTAAAAACCAAATAGGCAAACAGACAGAAATGAACACAAACAAAAAAGAAGCAAAAACCTGAATAGAACAACAAAAATGCCTTATGTGATCTCACAGAAATGCACACTAAGTATACGAAAGTGTTCATTTTGTTGAAATAAAGGAGCAAAATATAGACATTATGTTTTTCTACACGGTTTAATAAAGCAACATATACACTGGTCTATGTAATATGTGGATATTCTAAGTATGCACTAAACAAAGAAACATAAGCACACACAGACACACACACTTGAATATACTTACAAGCAATATTTTTCTAGTTTGTAAGTAAGACTTAAATATCTTTACAAAATGCTTTTAATTGCGTAAAAAACTTGCATGCATACACATATAAACAAGTACTAAAAGAAACATTTTCTTTTGGTAAAACTTTGACCCCTACAAAAGTTTTTTGTTGAGTTTGAAGAAAATTTTTTTTTAATATAAATTCTCTTTTCCGCAAACACAATCATGTAAATGACCTTGTTCGTATTGTAAATTTAATGGGCATTTTTCAAAGATGAATATCTGTTGGTAAAAGGTTAAAGTTTTTGTAAATATAACCCAAAATGTGTTAAAGGTTTTTAGGTTATAAACTGTTAATACAAGTAAAACTTATGAAGAATTTATTAAAAAATTTAAACATTTAATGCCATTAAAGAAACTTGAATTTTTAGAAGTTAAAATAAAGAACAATTCAAAAAAGTTTTAGGATGGGTAATAATTTTTTTTTTAATTAAAACTATTTGTGCGTTTTGAAATATTCTAACACTCATACGCTAAGGTGTCAAGGTGTCGTTGATTTCTATTAATCATACGTTCAGAGGGTAAACAGCCTCAAGTAACAATACAACTCATGTTCTTGGAAAAAAACTATTTTTAGTAACTGTTTATTTTATATGTATATTTTTTATTATATGTTTAAATATTTTCAAAAACAACACGTTTTCTCTTCTTAATTTTTAAAGTATTCTCCACTTAAGTACGGAGAGTACTTCAATATTTCAAGTATTTGAAGCATTGCTTTTAAAAGACAATCAATACATAAATACTGACTTTCAGTTGAAGTTAATTTCGTAAGTTAATTTGTAGTAATATTTAACTTTGTTAATGTATTTTTCTAAAATGTTGTGTTTTGCTGTAAATGACAGAAAATCTGATTAATTTAGGAGGTTTATGTAAGTGAATTTTTTATGTCTGAATTTAAATGAAATGTTGGGTTAACTTGTTTGGAGGGTTTTAAAATGAATGCCCAGTTATTTTAATTAGCATTTCTAGTTAATTTTGCAATAATTTTTTGAGAGTGTAAACCTATAAGCTATTTAAGCTTAAGTTATACCCACACGGCATACGTGGTATTTTTTCGTTTGTGTAGATGTTTATAACGCCTAAAAGTAAACAGTTGAGACCCACTTTCAAGTACATCGGGCGACTCAGAATTACTTCTTGAGTCAATTTAACCAAGTGCGTCCGTACATCCATCTAGCTGGGTAGATGTCAATGCACTCTTGGGACCATGCTGCAAGTCGCAATTTTGGAAATGTTTTAATCAAATTGGGCACATAGAAGTTATTTGGCACTGGCACTAAGCCTAATTATTATTGGTGATAAATGATCAACTATGGCGTAGCCTCCAAACAAATGTCCCTCCGGAATAAGCACTTTGGTATTTAGGTGACTCGAATATTCCTCCATCTTTATAAAATTTTGCACATGTGCCCCGCTTTATGACACTAACAAGTATACTGGCAAATGTGGTTTTTGTCTTTGAATTTGAGCAGCTTTACTTTTTTAAACTTTTTAAGTTAGATAATGAAGGATTTATGTAGCATCAATCGCAAGCTCCAACACAATAAATTTAAAAATGATAATTGTGATATAAAGTTCTACAAGGTGGGCCAAAAAAAGCCATCCGATTTTGTTCGGCTCTCATTTTTTTTCTTAATGAAAAACTTCAATTCTGTTTTTTTTGATTATATATATTTGATTCCTTTAAGTTTTACAGATCAAGTCGAGATGGTAATATCGGCCAAATGGGCGCCGTCACAATTGATTGCGTGACGAGCTCGTTTTATGGCATTTTTCATCATTTCGGCGAAATCTTCGAGCGACAGATTCTCGCACTCGTGTCGAATGCTTTTTTTTAACCCTTCTAGAGTCTCAAACTTTTTACGTAAACACAGGACTTCAACGAACCCTAAAATAAAAGTCTAGCCCGATAAAATCGGGCAATGTTGCGGGCAAATGTAAATCGCCAAAATGAGAGAAGAGGCGACCCGGGAACGCCGTCTTCAGAATATCAGTTGTCGCTTACACAGTGTGTGCCGTAGCTCTATCGTGTTGAAACTTCATGTCATCTATTCCTAATTTATCCAATTGCGGTAGGAAAAACTCGGCTAACATGGACCTATAGCGCGCAACGTCCACTGTTGTCGTTTGAACACCGGCGTTCTCGAAAAATATGGCACAATGGCTCCTCCAGCGCTCGAACTGGGCCCCATGCAGTCAGTCTAAGCGAGTGCAATGGCTCATCATGTATCACTTGTGGATTTTCGGTGCCCTAGAAGCAATGGTTTTGTTTGTTCACGTACCCTTTGAGATGGAAATGAGCCTAATCGCTCACTATTATTTTGGTCGAAAAATCGTCCACTTTGCCTTTGAGATTGAGGATGGCTTGGGCGGACTCGACTTTTTATGGGAACATAATTTTTTTTCATATATTTTATTATTGAGTTTTCGCTTAAACAAACTAACAAAAAGTGTTCAAATCTTAGTCCAGTCCGTATCAGACTAAAATTTAAGTTCTCACAATAAAATTAACTAATTTAAAAGGTTTCATCTAAGAGCAATTGTATCCCTTTTTTTTAGGCGGGTGTGCCCACTATGTTGCAGAATGCTTCGAGCGAATGGATTTGAATGTGTTTCCAGCTTATTTAAATACTTGTCCACATATTTATGCTTTTTTGCAAAGAGTACTAGAAGCCAATCCAGATGGACGGTGAACACACTGGCTGGTTTATATATGTACTTAAATAGGTTCTGTAATTACATATGTACATCTAAGTCAATCGGTGTACTCAAATTTTACTCTTGGGCAATTATTTCTAGGCAACACACACACTTGCACAATTTCATAATACCCCTTACATACATATGCTGCGTCTGCAATCCACGAAATTAAATAAAGTTGCTTCATTTTTTAATTGCTTTAAAAGTTCGACTGAAAAATTTTCCTTTAAATCAAATACCCCTGCTATTTTTGGTTTTTTTAATTATTAAGTTCTTATGGTTCTGGTGATATTTTTCTAACGCTAAGGATACTTTATTATCTATTTGAAACTCTTTAGCAGTCTTCTCTTTAAAACAAGTAAACAATTCATTTGCCACAATAAATAATGAAACTCAACACAGAACTTGTGTGAGAGTCTATTTTTATTAAATAAAAAACCTTGGGTTTAAATAGAATTTGTACTTGAATTTGTTACAAACGGCTGTTATCATGGGTTTCATTCATTCGTTTTCATTTCCTTTTTTAATTTTTTTCCTGTTGCTGTTGTTGCAAGTATTTTATAACCCTCTTTAGTTGCAACTTCAAACAAAAGTAAGAGGAAATAAAATAAAATTAAATAGAAAAACATCATTTCACATTGTAATGGTACGCAACAAACCATTATGTAGAATTTTAATTAAAATTAATTACATTAAGTGCAGCAAGTGAACAAACAAACAAATAAACGAATGAGCGAGCGAGCGAGCTTAAGGATAAACAAACAAACACTTACTTGCTTTGTGCACGTGTTTGTGTGTGTAAGTCTGGCCTGCATGTCTCTTTTAGTTAAGAAAAAAAAAAAAAAAAAAAAAAGATTTTAAAATAGTTGTTAGAAATTTACGAACGAAAACAAACATTAATCTATTTTAAGCAAATGTTAGAAAAACATTAATTGTCGTTATAATACTTGTTAAAACTTTAAAAAGGTCAAAGTAAATGATGAAAACAAAACACCAAGACGTTAATAAAACCTTTAAATATTCAACACACTTTATCAAATTATCCAAGTGATTAAAAAATTTAAATTTATTTATTCCTTAAGTCTTTAAGACGTGTTAATAATCTTCAGAGGAAATCCATAAATCTTGTCTTATAAACATATTTCTCAATTAATATAAAATTTCTTTTAATTTATTTCACTCAGCAGAGAAAATTTTTTTATAACCAATTTTTATCATCCGATAAGAAAGCAAAACTTTTTTCCGCCTGAATATATTATACTCAATTTTCATAAAATCCAATGATGAGAAAGTTAAGCAATTAAAAAGTAAAAACAAAATCATTAAGAAAAAACTTTTTCCTTAAAATTTTTGTTTAAAACTCAGCCCTAATATTTAGAAACCACTCAGTATCCCTCTTCTTAAACACCTTGAGAAATTTACTTTATCTTAGTGTAAGAACCGCAATCAATAGCTACATAATTTAGGCATCATTTTCCTCATAATTACAAAAACTTGAAAACTTTTTTGGTATTTTTTGGTTTTTAGGGTGTTTAAAGGAACTTTTTTTTGTTTTCTTTTAAAACTTCTCCACCAAGCAGTAAAATTCACTTAATTTTAAATTCAGGACATAATTTGCAATAAAAATAAAATTATTTTCTTTATCATTTTATTTATAAAAAAATAACGTTAATGACCAACATACTGAGTGATTCATCATCGTTCAGCCCAAATGTGTAAAAATATAGACTTAAAATTTGGAATGCGGGTACGTCTTCCAATGTTTTGACTGGTTAAAAAGGGATTTTGAAAAATTAGAATGCTAAGGATATAATAATGTGCTAAGGAGTAAAAAACATTATTATTGTATTTCCTTAAATATACATGAAATAAATAAAATGTATAAAATAGGTTCAATATTTTGATATTTTAGGGCAAAAAAGCCAAAAATGAAATTTTGGTAACTTTGTAATATCTAAAACAATAACGATAAAAAAATAAATAAAAATTGTGTTATTATTAAATAATCAAGAACGTTAAGAGGTTGTCAAGAGCTAGATTTCTTCAACTAAGAATAAAGCCAAAATAATGTACAATGACTTCTCAGACTAATTTTTACTTATGGCGACCAGTTTTAGGCTTTGAGATCCTTTAAAGATGATGTCTGTAAGTATGTTACCAGCCTGACTTTAAAATTGAATGCCAACAACTGCATTCCAAATCATTAAGTTGACCTTGACGGAAAAAAGTGCAATCGAACGAACTTACAGATCAGTACAGGTTATAAGAAAGCCTTTCCAGAGGAGAAAGTCTTACTTTAGGAGTTTGGGACTCTTCAACAATCTCCATAAAATTAAAAAAAGAAATACTTTAATGACTTAAAAATCGTAAGTAAAAAAAAGCGGGCCAATAAAATTGCCTTACACCAGTAGGGTCTTATCGAGCTCAACGAAGAATTTTTAGACCAATTTTTTACTTACTCTGTACAGCAGACATACCAGTTAAACACACACGTGGATATTTGCTGATAAAAACTGGGGCCAAATTGTCGCATTCGATTCGAAAAGAAATTTAAAAGTTCTTATTAAAATTTCTATAATAAAAACATTGACAACCCGATCGATCGTGCTTAGTTTAATTCAGACGTCTTTCGTCGAGTTGAATACACTGTTCAAAACGGAGCCCTGGGTTTTGCGCCACAAACTGCCATAAAACTTGGTTTAATTGAGCTGATTTCTCGACGAATATTTTTCTTTAAAGCCACATGAGATTGGGCATTGCCATTACAAATACTCTCTTTAAGGTGGCCCTGTAAAAAAATGAGGCAACCTTGGTGCCAATGGGATGCCCCCAAAATAAATGATCAGTTTTACGGAAAAATTTCTCCGAAGAAAATTAACCGAAGCTCTGGCTAGGTGTGGAGTCGCCATATCCTGGTAAAACTACGTCTGTGAAAGGTCAATAGATGAGCTCACAGGTTTGGGAGTTGCTGGCCTCGAGAATAAAAAAAATGGTCCAATTATCTCATGCATGGATAAGGCACACGAGGGTTGCGAGTTTTTGGAGACCAGTAACGGCAGTTTTGCTTGTTGACATGTACGCTTAAATAAAAATCAGCCTCGTTGCTCCCAAAAATTAGATTTAAAGTGCAAAAGCGCTCCAACATCGTCCTACAAAAATTTTTGCGTAAATAAAAGTCACTTTCTTTCAGCTCTGGAACGATTTAAATTTTAAAAGAATGGAACTTCAGAACCTTTTTTAAAATTTCATGAATAATCCATCTTGGAAGTCCCAGTGGGGCTGCTCTTTTCTGTATTGAAAGTCGCGGATTTTCACGTTAAATGTTTTAAACCAGTTCAATATTTTCGGGGGTCCTTGAAGATCGACTACCACCGCGCCGTTTTTGCTTCCTGAAATAATAATATTTAAAAATATAAGTTTGCCACCAGACACCTGGTATTATCTTTTTTTATAATTGCTGGTATCGACGTTATAGAAATGAATTTTACTAGAAAGGATAATATGGTCTGTCTGGAAGGGTTTGATTGTCTTACATACTTTTGCTATAAAAAAATAATGTTTGTTAGCTGTGCAATTCAGTTATGGTGCAAAATATTTAGTACTTCTTAAAAAATTTCATTATTTTTTTTTCTTGATTCTCGGTAAAAATCTTAAGAAGTAAGGCAATAACGTTGTGTATTTTGTAGAAATTTATGTTGTGCAAGTAATGATTTTTTTTGTTTCTTATAAAACATTTTACCATATTTCTAAACAAATGGTGAGTGAAGATACATACTTTTAAGTGAGCAAATCACTTAAGATTTTAATGAGATTTTATATCGTAGTATGAAAGCTATTGGGTTACAAGTCATGGTGGACATAATAATTGGAGGGTTAGATTTCAGTATGCATAACTATTTTTAAAAGTTTTAGTTTGTATGGACAATGTGTGGTTATCGATTTGCCACTATATCACCTCGAATTTTCAAACCTCCCTTTGAAGTCAGTCCATAAACCTGAAGTTTAACCTACAGTTAGAATTATATGTGCTATTCTTATACTTTTGATGATATTCGATAAAGCAATTTAGCATTTAAATTAAAATTTGCCACTGACTCTGAAACACTTTACCACTGCATTATCATAGAGGCTGCACAATTTTAATGGCAGCATTTCAATCACGTAAATTTATTACGTCAACATTGACTTTACTAACAACACGCGCCTTTTATTTTTTTCAACTTTGCCATTTTTGTTGGCTGCAAAAAGATTCTATGGTATAAAAGGGGCCTAAACCAAAAGGCAAAAATGTGAGAAAATATGTAAAAATTCCATAAAATTTCAATACCATATATGACCATGACGAGCAGGCTGGTGGCACGTGAATTATTTTTTGTTCAGTGGTAGCGGTAGATGCAAATGCTACTTATCTACACAAACATATACAAAAATGACCATTAATTCATAGATGTGTAATCATAATGTACATAATTTGTTTATCTTAAAAAAGTAAAAAGGATAATATTAAGTTAAGTGTTTCCTTAGTAAAACTTTTAAAATTAACACATATTAACAAATTTTATATTTAAAGCGATTTTTTGAAAGAAAACAATTTAAATATTATAAAAACAAGTAAAAGCGCTATTCGGCTGTGCCGAATCTTCGATACTCTTCACATTGGACTTTCGGACCCCCACACCTTTTTTTATTTTTGTCCATTTTTTTTTTAATAATTCAAATTTTTAAATAAAGTTCGATCAGATATTTAAACCCTCTTAGGGTAATGAGGGCAGCGCGACTTTTATTCTATTTGTATTTAAATTTTGGATGGTGATAGAGATAGAGAGCAAGTTTGTTCTAGGAATATGTTTGAAGGGAAAATTATGCGGGTCTGTTATATATTTTATTCCTCTAGGAGTTACTCAGGGGAAGTTGTAAGGTTTTTAACTTTTTTTAAATTTTGTATGGCAACTCCGTTAGGGCGTAGGAGCGTTAGGTATTTTCCAGGAATATGTTTGGGAGGGGAAATTAATGGGGGTTAGTCGTACACTTTTTT
Organism: Melanophora roralis; assembly: GCA_963583895.1. Classification (NCBI taxonomy): domain Eukaryota; kingdom Metazoa; phylum Arthropoda; class Insecta; order Diptera; family Rhinophoridae; genus Melanophora; species Melanophora roralis. The sequence goes on from OY757189.1 coordinate 77,958,751, forward strand.
CTCTAAGGCCAATTCTGAGGAAGTTGTGGACATTTTTACATAATTTTTGTTAACTGTGTATGGCAGCCCCATTAGGTGATTGCGATAGGGGGTAAGTATGTTACAGGAATATATTTGGGAGGGAAAACAATTGGAATTTTTCAAGTTTTGTATGGAAACCCCTTTAGTGCGTGGGGATAGGAGATAAGTATGATCTATGAATATATTTTCGAGGAAAAACTAATGGAGGTCGGCCGTACTTTTTATTTCTCTAAGGCCGACTCTGGGGAAGTTATGGGCGTGTTAACACCATTTTTGATAATTCTGTATGGCAACTCCCTTAGGTGATGGAGATAGGGGACAAAAATATTATGTGAATATATTTGGAAGGAAAATGCCTTACATTTTCTTCCTCGTAGGGTGACTCCGGAGAAGTTGTAATGTTTTTACCTTTTTTTAAATTTTGTAATGTAACGCCCTTAGGCATGTAAATACGGGCTTAGTATTTTCTAGGAATATGTTTGGGAGAAAAAATTATTGGGAGTCGGTCGGCAAGTAAATTCCACAAAAATGTTCAAACAGACAAGTTAATTGGGGTCGGTTTTATATTTTACCTTTGTAGGAGAAACCTGGAAGCTGTGGGAGCGATTAAAAAAATATTAGAAAAATGAAACTTTGTATGGTATCCCTGCTAGGGGGCGGAGACAGTGTATAAGTATGTTTAAAAAAATGATCGTGGGAAAAAAATTATTGTAAATCGGTCTTAAATTGCACATTGTACGGGGCAACTCCGGGGCAGATGTAGAGGTTTTTTGTACAAATTTAAGAGAAATAAATAAAAGAAGTCTTGAGTTTTGGCTTATATCTCGGTCATTTATCGGACAATTTTGATTTCCTTTAATAGCGCAGATATTTCTAATAGTTTCATACTACTTACGGGTCTATGCGACATTGGGGGGCTTCAGAAAGTTGATTTCAACCATAACACCGACAGACGGACAGACAGACAGACCGTAATGGCTTAATCGACTTCCCTATCTATAAGAATCCAGAATATACATATAAACTTTATAGGGTCATATAATAAAGAAATTACAAACGGAATGACAATCTAATCACTTATTGGAAGGGTATAATAGACAGAGATTTTGGAATTAGATTGTTTAGAAAATAATTAAAATCATAATACATATGTATGTTACTATTTTGCATTTGGTACAATTCCTAAAAAATTAGCAATAACAACAAGGGGTTATTTTATTTGTACTAAAAAAAGCGCCGAAAACGGCTTTTAAGCATCTCTCTCTTAATTTTCCATATTCCAGTCGCCATTTTTTTATTTAGTTTGTAATTTTATTTCGTTCGTTTCACGCGTGTTCGTTAAAAAAATTATCTAATTTTAATTATTTTAATAAAGTACCTCGAATAATTCAAATTATAAAAAATAGTGAGTGTGTATAAAAAATCGGTTTATACTTATATATGCGAAAATAAAAAATTTAGTATCGAAATTGTGGTAAAGAAGTTTAATAAAAAGGAAAAATGCAAGTCATTTGTCGGCTGCATTAGTTGTATTAATTCTTGTTCATTTTAATGCAAGAGCCTGCAAGTTAATTCTTTGTTTTTGTAAAAATATAAAATCTTTGTTTTTGGTTTTTCTCTTGATGTTAGGCGAATTAAGTTCGCTCTTAAAATATAATGTAAATTCGCCTTAATTAGCTGTAATTCAGAGTTGTATATGTGTGTACAAAATGTAAATAAAAGTGATCAAACAATAGCAATATTTTAACGAGAAGTTGCCAGGTTTTTACAAAAAAGCATACAGTATAGTTTTTTATTGAAAATATTTTCAATTGAAGGTAAAGTTTGTTTCTAATTGATCAGTTAACTAGCACGTTTTTAAAGTTGTAAAATCAAAGGCGTTTTTTTGAAAGAAAAATATTGTAAAACAGAAATAACTATAATATTTAAAATAAGCTAAAAAATTGCTCAAAGGTTGTTTTAATTATTTTTTTTTTTCAAAAAAAGTATAAATAGTTACTAAATAGAATAAAAATTCACAAAAATAAAATGCAAAAAATAAGAAATTAATTATAAGAATTTTTGAAATGCAAATGATGATAAAAGGTAAGTATTTTTTTAAACAAAAAATTAATATATAATTTTTTGGATTCCAAACTCTTAAGTTTTTTTGCTTTTACTCATATTTTATCTATTAAAGGTGGCTTTACATTGTAAACCTTGTAGAATTAAAACTATTATGAAATTCTCTTTGTGTTTAAGGTATATTTCATGTTTACGCAGAAGGTGTCAGTAAATCAAAATCAGTTTTTTTTTGTTTTTTTCTGTAGTAACGGCATATGACCTTAGTTTTACAATATTAACAAAAACAACATGAAAGACTTCTGCACTGATTTTGATTGCTTAATTATTGTTTCATAAAATGTAGTCTATTTCATTAGATTTGTTAGTGCTGCCAGTCTTTATATGACGAAAATACGCAAGTTTCTAAAATGGTTTAAAAAATAAACATTTACCAAACACTTGTCAAATTTCGTATCCGTATTCTATTCTACTTAATACATTATGCATTTACGTGATGATAATCCCTAATAGGGGTATTTTAGTTCTCTAAATTATAGTATTTAACAATAAAGCAAATCAACCTCCACACGTTCAAATTTATGTTTATGCATTAGAAAGAAGCACAGTAAGGAGAAATATTTCTGTGTGGTTTTTTTGTTTTCTCTAGTTTCACTTCAAGTATGGCCAGTAGACGTATAGCAGGCACGGATTTTGGTGAATGGAAAAGATAAAATTTTGCTATTCCTAACAAATTGATTGCGAAAGGCAACAAGGTACCAGTGGTACAAAAAATGTATCGTTTCTTAAGGAAACCAGCAAATTTTTTTAAAAACATCATCCTAAGCGGAATGCAGTTTTTCTGAAAAATCTAGGAACAAAGTTGTCTCCATTATGCAGAAAAAAAAAATATTTTTGAAAATGGCGAAATATACTACCGCATCGAGGGCCACATACGCTTAATTAAATCCGTTTTACAGGACTTAAAAGCACAATTTTGTAAAGGACGTCCTTTACTAGAAAAAAATTAATGAAAAAAACTGCTGATATCAAAATTAGCAGTTGAAATTTTGCACTAAAAACAAAAATTTAAAATATATAACGACCGCCCAAACTTATAATAGATACTTTAGCAAGATATGACCCAGATATTTACCAACACTTGGGAAAAATAATTTTTGTTTTTATACCGGTCAGCAATGCAACGGCTGAAAGGTTATTTTCCACCCTTTTTCCATATTAAAATATGGCTGAGATCAACTATGACATAGGGCAGGCTTAACGGTTTAGCAATATTGCATATACAGGGTGTCTGGTGAAAGATTTATACTTTTAAACTTAAATAGAAACGTAATAATTGACACAAAGTTTTATTAAGCGCTTTTAACGATAGAATGGAAATGCAGTGGACAAATCACAGCAGTTGACTCGAATCAAAATTCTTCTCGATCAATCGAGCTGTCAATGCTTTTAATATAGGAGCTCTAATAAGTATTTTTATATATCGTTTCGAAGTGAATGTCATAATTTGCACCCGGATTTTTTTTTAAAGAGTATGCCATCCAAATGCCTTCCGTTGAGCATAACACGCAGTCAAAACGGAGCCTTGTGTTCTGCGCCACACGCTGCAGTAAACTTGGTTCAATTGAGCTGATATATTCACAAGTATTTTCTCTTAAAGCCACAAGAGCTTGGGGACTGTCAGTATAATCTCGGTGGATGTCGATGCCCACTGGATGTCCCCAAAGCGACTGATCAGATTTCGGAGGAGATTTTGCCGAAGCAAATTTATTGAAACTCTGGCTGTGTGTGCAGTTGCCCCATCATGTTGAAACCACGTGTGTTAAGAGTACAATGTTTGAGCTTACAGCTTTGGCAAAAAGTATTCCGCTATCATTCGTCAAAAATTTTTACCATTGAAATTTGTCGCCTAGCCCTGAGAATTTTCAAAAAATATTGGTCATATTATCACATGCGTGGAAAAGGCACGCCAAAGTGTTACCCTGGGCCAATGCAATGGTTTTTGATGTTTCAGCCCAGGGTTGCGGGTTTTGGAGACCAATAGCGGCAATTTTACTTGTTGACGTAGCCGTCTAAGAAAAAAATGGGATTTACAGTGCGAAAATGCTCCAACATTGTTTCACAAAAATTTTTGCGTAAATTAAAGTAACTTTCTTGCAGTTCCAGAATGATTTAAATTTTAAAAGAACGGAACTTCCGATTTTTTTTTAAATTTCGTGAATAACTACTTTTGAAAGTTCCAGTAAGAATGCTCTTTTCTGTATTAAAAGTCGCGGATTTTTACGTAAGCTGCTTTTAACTATTTTAATATTTTCAGGAGTCTTTAAATATCTGGTGGGCACTGGCCGTGGGACAGTTATAACCAATGCAGTTGCGCGAAATCTCTGCACCCAAGAGCGAATTACACTTACACTCGGTCCAATAACGTAAGAATTATTACTCTTAAAAAATGTCCCCGCAGCAAACGCGCGATACACTCTCGACCACTGCGACATCGTGACTGAAATAATCGTATTTAAAAATATAAATTTGCCACCAGACACCCTCTACTTGATTTTTTAAAGGTTAATATATAAATGTACATATTGTACTTAAAAATCTCAAGTATAAAATTGGTAACCTAAGGAACCAAATTCTCGATTTTGAAATATATTTCTTTCTTTCTGTTTATATATGAGATAAGCACTATCTTAAAATAATTCTCATTTTTTAAAAAAAAATTTCATTTTTTTTTCTTAACCCCAGCAGTCTTAAAATATTGTTTTTATTTAGTTTCTCTATAACAACATTTATAAAACCAAGTTGATTGCTTTTAAAAAACTCAATTATGCTATTGGCCTTGGAACTTTTAGCATGTGATTTAATTCGTTTAATACCGGGCACAAACATTTTTCAGGCCTCGTCCATTTAATTTTCTTTCTATTTGTTTGCCATTAAAGTTTTCATTTACTTTGCGTAATATTCATAATGGATTTGCCAATATGGAAATTTTATTAAAATTTCAAACAAACATCAATACAAGGGAGAAAAAAAATAAACCAACTGATGGATGTGTTGGCGAATATTTATATGCAACACCCACACAATACCACTACACACAAACAACTCATGCATGGCTCATCATCGTTATCATTTCAATTTTATTATGCTGCAGATGTGTGCTTGTATGTGAATGCTTCTTTGTGTATATTTTGGTTTAAAACAGCTTTGGTGGTGGTGGTGCCATCATGGTTTCAGTTTGTTTTTATAGATTTGCTAAGTTGGTTTAAACCTTTTTCGGTTTAGCTTTTTGATCTTGTGTATTTATTTAATATTTTTTACAATTTTTGCTCCCTACACTCTGTTTATGTAACCTTTTGCTACTCATACTTTGGCTTTTTTTTCGATTTTTCTTTTACTCTCACTGTTTTTAATGGAGAAGGAGAAATGATGAAATAAAAAATAAATTTGCCAGATACATTATTATAATTACATTAATGGTTTTATTTGTGTCTACATTAGAAAATATGACGGTGCAGGCAGTAGTACTTTTAGAAAAATAAATTTTGTTATAATTAAAGTAAATTAAAAAGCTGGATGCCTTAAAAATTATTGCCATTAGGAAGTGATTTCTTAATGGAATGTTAAAAAAGTGTTGTTAAAGCTTGATTATTTGCTTAATTTTTACTGATAACAGCAGAGCTAAAATTTACAGTGTTTTGCTATATGATTACAATATAAATTAAATGTATAAATTTTTATTTTAACAAAGTTGTATGCGGCAATTCTCAAGGTATTACGACGTTCATGTTTCGTGTGTCAAACATTTTAAAAGCCTTAATTTAACATGAGAAAAATACTAGAAACACATTTGTTTTCCAGAAAAAAATTCAGAACCTAAATTGTTTTTTCTAAAATACAAAACGTTATAAAAATATTGCGGACGACGGGTATGAAAAGTAGAAAAGTACGTAGCCAGTCGAAAATGTTTAATCAAAGAGAGAAACCACCTAAGATGTCCTCAACCAGTAGGGGCAGGTGTACCTGAGGGGAATGCTTTAGGACCAATTCTGTACCTGTTTTAAACATTAAACTTTTACCATTAAAATTTAACGCTGTTTAAATAAAGTCCTAGGATTGATAGCTGGACCTCCCTGGTACATTATTCGCAATATCCACAAGAATCTACAAGTGAACAAGTACAGGGTATCTAGTGGTAAATTTATATTGTTAATTACGATTATTACAAAGAGTAATAAACAGTGTGGAGGGAGGGTGGCGCCGTTGGAGGTATCGATTGTGCGGATTTGTCAGTCACGATGTCGCACTGGTCGAGTGAGCATCGCGCGTTCGCTGTGAAGACATTTTTTAAGAGTAATGATTCTTAAGTAAATTCTCTCTGACAAATTTGTTCAAAGTTCAATATTCGGCGAATTTTTGATAGACCGATTGTAAATTTAATTCGTTTGTGGTTGCAGAGATTTCGTGCAACTGCAGCGTATGACGCAAAACACAAGGCTCCGTTTTTAACAGTGTGTTCAACTCGACGGAAGACAACTGGATGACATACTCTTTAAAATATATAATTCGCATTTTCATTCTATCTTTTAATAAAATTTGTGTCAATTATTACGGGTTTTATTTAAGTTTAAAAAAATATATGTAAGTCTGCCACCAGACTCCCTGTACCATAAAGACTGTCACAAAACTCTACCAACTGGGTAAAGAGTTTTACTACCCTTTGATTGTAGAATAGAACTTTACAAAAAGTCTAGGAAAATTTTTATCATAAAAAGCCATTACAAAAAAAAAAAAATAAAAAATTGATGACACAACTTTTTAAAGGCTCCTTGGATTTTCCGAAAATTTGGAGGCCAAATAAACAAAACGGTCACCAATCTCGCCTAACTGGTTACAGGGGCTTACTTCTTTTTAGTACAAACCTATTCCATCCCGTCTGTATATTTTTTCACTGAAGTTTTATCTCCTTTGTAAATCATTGCCTGCTTTTAAATTGTAACCATAAATGTGATATTTTTACAAATATTTCTCGGTAATTGTAACCTCTTTTATCAAAAGCTTTGAGCACCGACTTTGATAGCAATCATTTTATTGGCGAGAAAAATTTTATAATAGTTAAGCACGGGATGTAGGATGGTCTACACAAACGAATAAAGCATACAGAATACGCCTCAATCTTTATCTCGAAAGCTATAATAGCTGTCGGGTTAAGCCCCTTTAAACTCTTTCCCCCTCAAAAATTTTATTAAAGGGGAAAAAGATAAATAAGCGTAACTGTACCACCTCTCAAAAGTTATGGCCTTAAACCTATTGGCACTGAAACAGAGAAAATGACGAGGATAGTGCCATCTTTACTAGGTTTTTACTTTAATATTGATCTAAACACAACTGGGACGAACTTCGCACTACACGACGAAAAATGGTCACGTTGTGCCAATCATTCATCGTTCGTTGGCATAAGAAATAGATATAAAACTATAGCAGAGCACTGTACACATGATAAATTTAAGCTGACGCACTGTTTGTGTGCACTTTCATATAAACAAAACTGTTTCTTTTCTTAAGACGAATATTCGTCGTTCGTCCCAGTTGTGTTTAGAGCATAACTTTGTAAAACTTCAATAGACAGGCATATTTTAAAATTTCCGACCTGCAAATTTTATGTGACCAGCAGTTTTTAAAAGATGAAGAAAATTTCTTTTAGGTAAAATAACCTTGAGCTCACTTGTTTTGAAGTTCTTCACTTTTTTAATTATTTTTTTTTAAAAGAAAAATTAGTCACACTTAATGGTAGACTTATTTAATACAACCAACAGGGAAAAATATCCAGTAGTAAATCCAAAAGGAAGAAAGAAAAAAAATTGCAAACAGATGAAAAAAGTTTCATTTATGCTTTTAACAAGTATAACATCATCATCATAATATTTATTCTATGATTATTTGCTGATTTTTCAAAAAAACCCAAACTTAAACTTATTTGCTGCTGCTGGTTTTATGTTTATTTATTACAAAATGATTGATGGATTTTTTGGTTTTATTGAAAATAAAAGCAGAGTGAAGCAGATGGGTAAAACCAAGGCGTTTAAATATATTTTGACTGTTTATATTTTTTAAAATTTTTTTGAAATATCTCGTTTCAGTTTCTTCTTAAAGGACTTTAAGGACTTTCACTTGTGCATTTAATTTAAATATGAGTGTATAATTCCATTACGAATTAAGAAGATTAAAATATACATGAAAATTTTGTGTAAACACTTTAAAAATATTAAAAAATATATCAAGTGATTTAATAACTTTGTAAAGTATAAGTAGGATTTGGTTTTTATTTACCCACTACACAGAAAAAAGCAAATTGAAGATTCAGTTGCCAATTTTATAAATCTGTAACTAATTATTTTGTCTGGCTTTGGGTTTCAAACAAGAGCTGCAAATAAAGACAAAAACAAAGAAAAAATAATTAAAGCATTGTTAAATCGCTTAAAAATGTTGTGCTCTAGTGCCAAAAAACGGTAAACGCTATATTTTTGGACTATTAAGGTACTTTTTATAATTTGTTGCCCAAACAAAAATAGGAGCATAATGAAAATTGTTTTGGACTGCTATTGAAAGAATATACTCAGGTTTTTAGAACTTTTTTAAAATTTTGTATCTGCCTGGTTTTGAAAAAGGAAAATATTTCACCTTTATTTATAATTTTTGAAATTATTAAATATAAAATAAACCCCGATTAAAGCTATGAGTCATTTGAGTGGGTAAAAGGTTCTTCTTTCACTTTCTGGGTTTTTTTTTTAATTTTTAGGATTATAAGTCAGAACTTTAAAATTAAGAATAATTGACCCAGATTGAGGTCGAAGGTCAATAAGGTAGAAAAGAAATATTTTTTTCCTTTTATAAATACTTCTTTGTATTTTTTTAGGATATAGTTTTAGAAAAAAATTAAGATCTACTTACCGTAAGAGAAAACAAAAGGCAACAAGGTGAAGGGAAAGTACTTTTTTATATTTTTTGTAACTTTTTGGCATTTTTTGAAGTTATAAATTTAGATATGAAGTTAAGCTCTACTATTCCAGATAGAGACAAAAAGTCAATAAGGAGGAAAAAATAATTTTTTCATATTTTAATTATCCCTTTTTACCATTTTTAAAAGCTTGAAAATATGAAATTTAGTTCTATTGGCACTATCAACCAATTGGACAAAAGTGCTTCTTCATATTTAAGGTAGTCTCCTTTGCATTGTCTTTCATATTTTAATTCTTGAAATATAAAAATGGAGAAACAAATATTTTTTTGCATATTTTTATAATAAAGAATAAGGATTTTTGGATAAATATTGTTAAAAAAATAGTGCAAAATTTTGTTTCCTTTTAGCTCTTTGGCATTTAGTACCTTGTTTGTTGTTGCCACCAACAACGTTTGTGTAAGCAGCTTGAATTTCATATATCCTTTGTATACCCTTTACATACGTGATAAGGGTATATATCAGTTTGTAATTTCCCTATTATCCATTTGCAACCCTAAATAGTATAAATATTCTGGACCTTTATAGATAGGGAAGTCGATATTGCCATGTCCGTCTGTCCATCTGTCCGTCTGCTTAAATCAAGTAAGTCAAATAAAATTAAACGGAACAGCTATTGGTGTTAAACTATTGAAAATATCTTGGAGACAATCGCTATTTAAAATCAGCAAGAGCGGTTAGCTACCAACCGAGATATAGGCAAAACAGTGCGATTACCTCAGTCTTTTAGAACAATATCACAAACTCCATACAAAAATTGTAAGAAATGAAAACTGGCAACGCTTCAAACACGAATTGGATGGGCATAAAAAAAATTTGCAAAAAGCAACTTGTGTGCTTGGACGTAGGAATGTATGGTCATATGGATGTATGTAGGTACATATGTATGTATGTATACGTGTATATATGTTTAAATGTACGTAAATACAAACATTCATATAAAAAGCATATTTATTACAATATTTGTAGTGCGAAATAACTCGGCTGGGCATATAAAAAGACCAATGTTAAGGGTATATAAGATTCGGCACAGCCGAACATAACGCTTCTACTTGTTTTATACTGGACACCTTCTTTCGTATTTCCACTGCAAATAAATAAATTGCTTAACAGATTTATTTATGGATTTGTTTACGGAATTGTTTATTGTATTCTTAACAAAAATATACATTTCAAATTTTACTTCATGTTATCAGAGGTGCTATTTTTAAATTAAAAAAAAACTTTCATTTTAGGTATTTTTTACACACTGATGTGCTTTTTACATGATTTTTCTTCGAATTTAAGTTTTTACATAATTTCAAAACAATTTGTCCCAAATATATCAAACTCAATTAAAAGCATACATTTTTTTAATAACATCTCTTTGTTACCAATTTGAAGCTAAATTTCAGAAGCAGAATTTTTTTATTTTACCTGGATGAAAAAATATATATAAAAACCCAATTTTAAACTACAATAGAAAATATTATTTCAATTTTCATATAAGTAAGTACAATATGAATTCAAAAAAAGCATTCAGCTAAAAATTCATAACTGAAGCACACTCCACATCCTTTGGCAATTATTTTAGGACCCATTAACAGTAACAGCGGGAAAAGGTAAAATGAACATATTTTTTGTTGTTATTATGTTGTTTAACACAAAAATCAGCAAAACAAGAGTAACAACAATTGTCAAAATATTAAAAGTTTTATTTTTTAACAATCAAAACTAAAAAAGGTAAAACTTTTTTAATATTTTTTTCGCTATTTTCTGAACAATTAAATAAATCTCATGCTGCTGATTTCGTTGAGTTTCATTCCTTTTACATTTTTATTGTTGTTTTCAAGAGTAATTTATATTTAAAAACTTTTTTTACGTTTTCTCTGATTTAAAGGATTTGTTTTTTTATTTTTTCGGTTAAAAAATTAACAAAAATTAAAGCACTTAACAAAAAAAGTTTGTTGTAAATTGGGAAATTATAATAAACAGTATGAAGCATTTATTGCAGTGACTTTAAGCCATGAGCGGGATAGGTGCAACGGAAAAATTAAATGAATTTTTTTATTAAGACTCGCACAAACTTCTAAGTTTTCATATCATTTGTGAAATTCTATTATTAAATTTTAAAATTCGTTCAAAACATTATCAAGATCCTTTATATTACCTGACATTTTTAGATATTTTAATTTAACTTACCACTTTATCACTACTTCAGATGCACTTTGGTGGTTATAAGTTTGGGTATCTGCATATGTGGCACATGTACTTTCATTGTTTGTTGTTAATTTACAATGACAAATCTAATAAAGAAACCATCATGTTCAAACAACACTCTGTGATATACTTTAACACTGACTGCCAGACTCCTTGTTAAATTTAACACCGTGTTTTAGCAGTCAAACAAAGGGAAATAAACCACGGAAGCTATTTTAAACTAGTAGAACAATACAAAATACTAAAATCTTTACTACCTTATTCAAGCTAAAATTTAAAATATGAGAATGACAGCAAGTGTTAATCTCGTGCTTAAAGAGCAAGGGAGCCAATTGTAATGAAACAAAAAGGTTGATGATCTAATATTCTAAGGTTTTCTAAAATTTTACAAAATAAAAAAAAAAATTATAAAAAATTCCGCACATTTTACTACATTAAAAATATCTCTGAAATAATAACTTAAAATATTGAGTTGTAGAACTACAAGCGTACAGTCGAGGCGAAGGACAGAGCTTCTACCAATCACCTTATGAATTTGACTTGGCACATCTGTGTGACTTCCATGGGAGGAAACGATCAATGTGAATTCCAAAATATTTCGCTTTAAGGTGAAGGGTCACCATCTGGTTATTAATAAAGGTTGGGGAGCACGATTCTTTCGGTAAAGTATATGTTACGAGGGTGCATTTTTGTTTAGTTATTTTGACTCCCCATAACTTGACCATACTTCTTTACTTGGATTAAATGATGCTGCTTTTGTTTTAAGGCCTTTTTAGGATTTTCATAAGTACTGAGAAAATCAATGTAACCAGCAAATATCAAAGTGTATGTTTTAATATCGGCTGGCATGTGACAACTGAAATGGTCTTCTTCTTTTATCATAAATTGTCGGTTGGTAATAAACTTTTTCAAAAGGTTATAGAAATTCACAGGCCAGTTGAGCTTTAGTTTGGTTAAAATACCTTTATGTCATACATTTAATATGCTTGAGAAAGGTATATAAACAGCTCAGAGCAATATTTTTTCTCCTCAAATTCCTTTCTTACAGCCTGTACCAGCCTTTGGGTCTGTTTAATGGTACCAAGTTTTTGTCTTAAACAAAATTGGAATAAAGCTGCTTTCATCAGAGTCAGTTTGTTTTTTGAACAATTTCCAAAATTATAGGGCCATTAGACTTTACTTTGGAGGGTTTTTTTCCAGTCTTAGGAATAATCTTTACTAATGCAACATTTAACATTGACGCGAATGGTTCAAGCCTCAATATGGCTGTGCAAAGTAGCTCTTAGAGTATTCTGTTACTGATTTAGTCAAATGCAGAAGCTTTTTAGCATTAGTTGAATCGACAGTCTCAACGAAATCAAGGAATTTAAATCGAATTTGTATAGACTGCCTAGCAACAGCAAGCGGTCATTAACTCATTCCATTACACGTATTTGGAGTCAACACTTGTCTTAAGGGATTTTCGAAGAGTTTACATTTTCCTTCGTAGCTTCTTGTACAGAATCCTCGCAGATTTCGCAAGGGTGGTTTTGCAATAACGGGTCTTCTGAGACCTTTGGCTGTTTACTAATAGTTTGAAAAGTTTGCGTGAGGAGTGACATCTGTATTTCCGAAGTGTGCCCTTAGGGATGCTGTTCTATAGGGTGTTTGGTGGTAAATTTATATTTTTACATACGATTATTTCAAAATAAACAGGTGGAAGGGTTATACCTTTGAAATTACCGATTGTGCGGGTTTGTCATTCACGATTTTGCAGTGGCCGAGTGACCAGCGCGCGTTCGCTGTGAAGATATTTTTTTAGGAATAACGATTTAATCCGAAGTTTGGCATTCGAAGAATACGTGATGGACCGGGTGTAAATTTAATTCGTTAATGGGTACAGACATTCCGATCACATTCCAAAAATTTTAACTGTTTAGAAGCCTCACTGGGACTTCAAGAACGATTATTTCTTAAAATTTGAAAAAAAGGATCTGAATTTCCATCCTTTTGAAATTCAAACCTTTTAAGAACTGGAAGAAAGTGACTTTGATTTACGCAGAAATTTTTGTGAAACATTGTTGGAGCGTTTTCGCACTGTAAATCCCATATTTTGGAGCCACGAGGCTCATTTTTGCCTAAACGGCCACGTCAACAGGCAAAACTGGTCTCCAAGCACCCGCAACCCTCGATAGAAGCATCAAAAACTATTGCATTACCCCAGGGTAACTGCTTATCCCCGCACGATACAATTGGATCATTTTTTCCTCCGCACACACAGCGAATGCTTCGATTAATTTGCTTCGGGAAAATTTCGCTCAGCTAACTCAAAGAGAGGGTTTATAGTGACAATTCACTATATGTGGCTGTAAAGGAAAATATTCATCGAGAAATCAGCTTAATTGAACCAATTTTTTTAAAGCATGTAGCGCAGAACACAAGGCTCGTTTTGAACAGTGTGTTCAACTTGACAGAAGACAAATGGATGACAAAAAAATTGCATATTCATTCTATCGTTTAATGCTCCTAATAAAACCTTTTTTCAATTACCACGTTTTTTATTTAAGTTTGAAAATATAAATCTGCCACCAGACACCCTCTATATGACTCAGTTTATCTTTAAGTTGGAGCAATCTATGTTTTTTTATTTTCTATGGGCTTTTCTTTTTTGAGACAAAAGTTATTCCACATCTGTTAGAAAGATTTTGTTGTATTTAGTCTGGCGGGTGGTAGAAAAAACATGTTCTGTGGCTTTTTAAATATGTTCATTAGAGCTACTTAAGCAGTCATCAATATCTTTCGGAGTCCTTAATGGTAGATTTGAACAGTGAATGATATTATGTTCGTTATATTTGAGCCAGTTTACCCTTTTAGGTAAAAGAAATTTAATAGTAATGATTTGTTGAGGACTGTTAATGTTGACCACTGTAGGTGAGTGGATCCTTGCAAGTGTTTAAATTTTTTTTGCGTTGAAAACCATTTTTTTTTTCGAATTAAATAATATCTTTTCAGCGAAATATTTTTTTATAAATTTATTTATAAAAGATTTTCTGAAAACTAAATAATAACAATTAAATATTTCTTAATTTTATGTTAAAATATTAACTAATAATATTTAATTGTCTTCTGATTTCTTTCATTCCAGATTGCGTGTAAATTTAAAAATAAATAATTTAGTGTCATGTCAGGTATGATTAAAATTCATGTAATTTAGGTTGATTACGTTTTGTGTATATCTTTAAATTATAAATTTTATTATCAATTTGGTGGTTATAACTATTACCGACTGACAAGTCTACATAACTTTATTGTCAAAGTGTATCAGAAATTGAAGAGCAACATGAATTATCAAAAGGGTAAGTAAATTGTTTTAAGATATAAATAAAAAATTAATACTTTCTTAGGGGAATTAAAAGTGTGTTTTTTAAACCTAAAAATATTTTCTTTGCAAGAGTTAAAGTCTTTTAATTATGTCAAAAGGACTCCTTTTGATACACGAGTTATCTAAGAATTCTAAAAATTCAAGTTCGAAAAATTCATACTTAAGCTGTACCTTTCTAATGCATTATCCATTAATTTGTTACAACAACAGGTCTCACTGTCAGACCTTCTTTTGTTATGTAGTCACATAGTTAATTTCAAGAGATCATTTATGGGAAAAAATCCTTAAATAAAGGTAACATAGCGATAGAAATTTTTAAGCCTTCCCCTTTAAAATTCAATGAATTCAAAATTCTTTGAAATGATTGTTTTTTCCTAGCGAAATTCAAGAAAAAAACTAACCTTGGCTTAGATTTCTTAGAAGAAAAACCTTACTTTTAACAAATAACAGTAATTGAACGGAAACCGTAATTTAGTTTCCTTAAATCTGTTTAGATTTTTTTTTATATTTAAGCCCCTTAAAATAATAATTATTTCTGTTATCGTTATTTTATTAAGACGTTACTAACCCAATTAAGACATTTATCAATTAAAGAGAAATTTTAAGTTTTAATACACATTATTTAATATACCCTGAACCCTTTTAAATCCTTTATCATTTTGATTGCGGTTGAAGAAACTATAGCATATTTACAGGCGACGTGCCGAAAATAATTCGTTTTTTTTTGTAATTTTTGTTTGATATTTTGATGATTTCTATTTCTCTTTTCATTTAGCCATCAAATAATTGATGAAAGTCTTCCATGGCTACGTGCCTCACGTAACCAATGACAATACTATGTTCAATTTTATATAAAATTTTTTTTTTATCTCTTTTTTATTCATTTCGCTTAAATGTTTTATTTAGTCAAAGGCTTGTATTTTCTATAAGTCTATAGTGGTGGTAGGCTCTCCCTTTTTTTCTGGTGGTATGTGACTGACATAAATGCTGTTAATGCAGTTTTCCTTACAGCCTCTGTTGTTCTTCCTTTTTTGATTTGTTTTTTGGTATTTGTTAAAAGTTTTTTTTTGTGTAGTTGGAAGTTCTTTCATGCGACTTTTTTGTGTCGTTAACTTAAAATGGAATGAGTGAAGACAAGATAAAACCATAATTCAATTAAATCAAATTGTATAAAAGTATGTGTGTGCATGTGTTCGCAAATAAAGGAGCAATTTTTTGTAGCTGAGTGGAATATATAATGAGCAGATTGAAATTTCTGAAAGTATAAATAGTGCAAACAGTAAAAGCAACAAAAAGAATTTGAGAACAAAATCTATTTCAATAAAAAACTTAATAACGTTTTCCAAAATTTTGAAATTTAAATTTTTTTTATTATATACAAACCAAAGGTACATGCATCAATATTCACATAAGTGGTCAAATGAATCGCTAGAATACAATTACTGTTTTTTTAAGCCATTTTTGCCTAAACGTCTAGCCTCCATTTAAACTTTAAAAATTTTAGCAGCAAACAATTTTGAATGCTCAACGGAGATTTTTTTTTAGAAAACCATGGCTTCATATGATTTGTTTAAATGTATCTAAATATAAATATATACTTCTACACCATTTCTTATCAATTCAAAATTGATAGCCTTGATGTGCTGGATTTAAGTTTCCAATATCTTGACTTATGGTATAAAGCATACGCTGGGCTGTACAAAGCTATTCACAATTTATTCCTTATAATGCCAGATTTCTATCCTACAGGCAGTCTGTTAGCAAATATATATTTTTAAAACTTTAATAAAAAACGTAGTAATTTACACAAATTTTTAATAAGAGCATTGAACGATAGAATGGAAATGTAGATTTTATTTTTTTAAGAGTATGTCATCCAGATGTATTTCGTCCAGTTGAACACACTGCTTAAAACTGGGCCTTTTGTTCTGCGCCACACGCTGCAGTAAACTTGGTTCAATTCAGCTGATTTCTTGGCGAATATTTGCCCTTACAGCCACAAGACGTTGGTGATTGTCAATATAAACCCTCTCTTTAAGGTAGCCTCATAAAAAAAAGGTAGTAAGATTGGAAAACCTCGATAGCCATGAGATGACCCCAAAGCGACTGATCAGTTTTTTGAGGAAAATTTTCCTGAAGAAAATTTTTCGAAGCTCTCGCTGTTTGTGCAGTCGCCTCATCCTGTTAAAACCACGTGCGTTAATAGTACATCGGATAAGCTGGCAGGTTTGACAAAAAGAGTTCCCTTATCATGCTTAAGTGAAATTGAACATTGAATGCCGCGAATTTTTAACTGTCAAGCCACACCAACTCTAGTTTTTAAGGCCTTTGGGCTCAATATCTATTAAATGAAATAAATTAATAAATAAATATTTTTTACTGTTGACATTCGTCGCCTGGCCTCGAGAATTTTTGAAAAAGAATGGTCTATTTGCAATGGTTTGTGATGTTTCAATAGAGGCAGTTTTGCTTGTTGACGTGGCCGTTTAAGCGAAAATGAACTTTGTCGCTCCAAAAAGGGGATTTACAGTGCAAAAACGCTCAAAAACTGTTTGACAAAATTTTTTCGTAATCCACACAATCGATAATTCCAACAGCCCCACCCTCCCTCCGCACTTTTTATTACTTTTTGAAGTATTCGTATTTAAAAATATAAATTTGCCAACAGATAAAAAAAGCTTTAGTATGAAATATTTATTCAATAGAAAGATTTAGTGTTCTGTTACTGCAAGCTTAATTAATCTCTGAATAAACGAGATTATCGATACTTCTGTATCGACTAAATTGGAGGTGATATTGCATATCCTTCCTGTTGGAAACTGTTGATTTGCAAACAAGTAAAAGCGTTATATTCTTATATACCCTTCACATTGGTCTTTAAATATACCCAGCCGAGTAATTTTGTACTGCAAATAATATAATAAGAATACCTTGTGCCAGTTTTAAAGTCCATAGAAAAATATATAAAATTTTAACGTTCGTATGAAAAATAGGAATAGATAAAGAAAATTTGAGGTCGAGAGATTTCTTCACCTACCCCAACCCCCCCTCCAAAAAAAAATTTTTTATAGCGTAGGCTTTGTCGCCCAATTACTTTTTGTAGAATATTTGATTTCGATATCTGCTATAGTTTGCGAGATATAACGTATCGAATATTTTATAAAAATTGTTAATTTGTATGGGAGCTACCCCTTTTTTTGCCCCCCCCCTCAAAAAATTGTTTCTTAAAAACTTAGGTCTTGTTGTATAATTACTTTTTGTAGAACATTTGAAGTCGATAGCTGTTATAGTTTCCGAGATATAGCTCATAAAATATTTCACCAAATTTTTGCAATTGTAGGAAAAATACCCCTTCCCCTGGTCCTATCTCAAAAAATTTTCCTCATTATTTAAGTCCCTTCTTAAGAAGTATCCGTGCCAAGTTTTGTGGCAAGAGTGACTATACTTACTGAGATATATAGGGATATATGCACGGATTTTGTCCTAAAAAAAATGGGTTACTCTGGGTTTTCGCTTATATCTCGGTCAGTAGTGACGGATATCGCTAAATCGGCTTCCCTATCTATAAGGATCCAAAATATATATACTTTGTGAGGTCGCAAATGAATAATAAAGAAATTACAAACGGAATGACAAACTGAAATATACCCTTATCACTATGTGAAGGGTATAAAAAATGCGTATAAGCAACCGAGAAACCGAATAATGAGGGTAATAAATCTGCCTCCCAACACGTTTTAGGGACCTACTTGCAGAAGCTATATAGAAACAGAGAATTTATCGAGCCCATGCTCTTAATAAAGATCAAGGCTAACTGTGTTAAATGATCAACAGTTTTAATTGAATTGAACCCTAAAATTTATGCTTAGAGGACCGTGCTCGTTTGGGTAGAGTAAAACGAGATTGGGCGCCTTAATATCACAAGAGAGTAATAAAAGCAGAGGATCGAGAAATCATGAAATGCAAATCTGTACTGACAGCCATTCTTCAATAAAAGCAATAGTTTTCCAAAGTATCAAATATAGTATAGTGTACAACACCGTAAGAAGATAAATAATTATTCCTAAGCAGTTCTAAATATTAAGCTGTCAAGTACGCATAAGGTATCTGGACATTACGGGATAATGGAAACAAATGGGCAAGTAATAAAGCAATTATACTTAATTTTTACATTTGGAAACTCAAAAATTCTGTCGCAATGAAAACCAAGTTAAGGGACAGTGCAAAAATTGCACTGTGGAACAGTAAAAGATTTTTAAAAATCGCGGAAATTCTTTTATCTATGGGCGGATAAGAAGAACAGCGATTGTGGAGAATTCAGGAGCGACATCGAATGCATGAAGTATCTTTTCTTTCACTGCGCTTCCAAATCCTAATATTTTATGTCTGTTTTAACGTTTGCACAACAGATAATTAATTTTCTCAAACATCTTCAACCAATGGCTTTTTTATTACAAGAATGGCACAACCAGCCGATCTGTGGGACGTGAGTCCTTCTTTTGTTCTTCTTTTTTATATCTACATAGCACTAGTGTAACCAAGAATTCTGAGATTCTGAGATGTTTAAGGTGAAGGCTCGAATAGGCGTCATATTACTTTATATTTATTGAAGCTATTAGGTTTCTCATAAGATCACAATTGTATGCCTAAGATGACAGTCTAGTCGTCCAAATCGATTAAAGACAATTAATCTACGTACTTAGTTATTCGTCGAATTGACCACAAGAAAGTTATAGCAATGAGAATGACGATGCAGCTTTAGCAAATGTATGAGTTCTAAATAAAAAAAGCTTTATGTGAGACTTTACTACCGAATTTAGCATCAGGGCAATCAACACTTCTTTTAGGAATAGTTTTCCCTAAAGGAGAGTACGATAGCTCGATTTAAAATTATACTCCTTCAGTAGTCGCTTGGTTCTTTTAATCTACAATTTCGCCTTTGGTCATTTGTAAGGGCCTTCATAAGTAAAGCGCAAAATCTTAAAGTGGATTTATTCAGTCCAAGAGGAAGTAAGTGCCCATTGTGCATAAAATTAAAAATATCTGAAAACTTTTAAATCAAATAGGTAGCCATTGGAAAAGGGGAAACATCTTAGTTAGGCTCAAAAATTTTAAAGTTTCTCAAAGTTATGGAAGTAAATTTATTTTATTGAGTAAAACTTTGAAAAGAACAAAGATAAAATGTAATAAAGAAGAGTTTTAAAAGAAAACCGGACTTGCACACCCTTAATCGATGCTCATTTTTCAAATTAAAAAATATTTTCGTAAATTAAAAAAAATCATTAAAAATCGTTTACTTTCGTTTCAAATCTGCTTGGATTTTTTTTTTGATTTTCGCCCTTATGCTTTAACTTCCGTTACCCGCTTAATAAATTTATTTTGTTTTTGTTAAATTGTTGTAATTTTCATTTTTCCATTATTCGTTTAGTTTTTTTTTGTAAATTCTATTCTGTTGGTAACATTGTTATCCTTCTAATGGATTTATTTCCAATTAGTTTCAGTGATAACACTTACAATCCCATTGTAACCCCAATTTTGCTAAAAATGCTGCATCATATTAGTCTTTTGTATGGTCGAATGGACAGACAAAGTTTTAGTTTTTTTTACCAAAAAAGCTCTTCTACTTTTAATTCCCTCTAACATAACACTGGCCAACAGAGATTTAGCAAATCATGACCCAGTTACTTAATGTTGTTGTTATTGTTGTGTAGTGATGATAACAATAAATTTTAGAAGTTTTTGTATTGGATGTATGTTTATATGACTGCTGGTTGTGATGATATGTTGTTAATTTGTATTTTTCATCTTCTTCAAAATAAATGAAAAAAATTAGACGAAAAAAATTTTATGCGATTATAATGAATGAAGCATTAAATGGAATCGGTAATTTGGTCGTTGGGTCTATTATATTGAGTTTATTTTAGAATTTTGCTGAGTCATATGGATATGTTAATATTAGCAGAAATTTACAACGCATCATACACAAATATTTTCTTAAACAAATACATGAAGTAATACACAGACATTTATGTTTGATGATGTGAGTTTTAATGGTAAAAAGACGTAGCATGTTACGAGGTTACTTAAGTTATTATTGACAATAAAATATAGAAACAGCAAGTTTGAAACATTATCAAAATTTTGTTTAAAAAGGTAGGGTTGCCTTAGGTTTAGTAGAACAGGAGACTGCCAAAAGGATTAAATAATAAGGTGTAGCCCTTTTGGGTCGGTCCGTTTCTGTGGTACGTTAATGCTTGTCAATAGTCGTCCCTAGTCGTCCCAGTCCTTGAACCAGCCGCTATTTTTGATAAGGAGAGACTAGGTAGGCCACTATTAGCCGCATCCATCTGGCTATCTTGTCCGTTTGATACAAACTGCCTGATGACCGCATAGTGCCAGAAAGAAACACAAGAGATGCTGAATACTTTTAATCTCCTCTTATTCCTAGAAGCTTCTATAGAAGTCGTTAAAAGCACTCCCAATCTACTGCCATGGGAGCAAAATCGTCTTTGTTTTCCCAGATCAGAAAGAAATTTGGAACGCCTTTTATCTATACTTGTCAATGTTATCTTATTGCTTCCACGCCTAGGCTCGTTGAACTATCTAGCCCCTGCAATTCTGTCGGTGTAGTCATCCACGTGTAGTTTAAAAGAAGGCAGAGGTATGTCGCAGAAAAGGTTGATTTTCCTAGGGGGATAGGTCCCATTTCGCACCATTTCTAGTAATAGTATGGGCAACACAGTTGCCCGCAGCGGTCCCGTGTCCTTTCACCTATACCAGAGTGATGAAATATACCTAATGGCGGCAAAGCATTTGATGAAGATCCCGATATTCTTGCTTAATATCGAATAGAACCAAAGCAACTGAGCCACTTTGCCAACTGTCGGCATTTCAGCCTAAAGTAAACTGATTCACCTGGTAGTCTTAACAAGACCCGGACTCTTGTTTGTGCAATGAATATGCATCCATCAACACCAGTTATCCCCATAGGCCCACCAGTATATATCCACAGATTTATATTTCCTGAGGAGATGAGTTTAACGATCTTCATTAGCAAGGGAAAATTTTCTGTAGAGAAAAGTTTGAGGTCTGCAGTAGTCAATTGGGTGCATGACCACATACCCTGTGTCTCCATTTATCCACACAGCAGGTAAGTGGAGTCAAAAGTAACCTAGTTGGAGTTGCTCGGGTTTCCCCTTTAATTAGAAACGCTATGTTGGGCATCGTCCTCTCAGTACGTAGACGATTTGGTGTACAGTCCATAAGCTTTCACCAAAACTAAGTTCCATATGCTTTCATTGATATCTTTTAGATTAAACTGATGTTTCGGGACCTAAGGCACAGGTAATGCCAATGGCACGTTTGTACAGATTTATTGCAGTCTCGCCTCAACGTCTGGCTTTAAAGACAGCTTGGTGTCGAGAATAACTCGAAAATTAATCGCATTTTATAAAGTATGTACTTCAGTGCCGGAAGGTCGAAGAAAAGTATCTTGTATTTGTTGTTTTTGTTGTTGTATTTTAAAATAAAGTAGGTACTCAAAACCATTTAACCATTTTGAAAAATATTTTTCACCTAGCAAGCTTGAAACATATAAACAAATTTCTTATAAAGAAATTTCTCAACACAACTGGGGTCCTTACAACTAACCCTCGTATGCGTTTGTTATACATATACAGAAAATTATTTATAAAATGCTCGTATACAACTGGTTGTTATTAACCTCGTAGTCAAACATGATTTGCTGTTTCTGTTTTCTGAAGGCTCTTTTCCCCAATAAACCCAAGTGGATAATATATCTGGCAGTGCTGGTATTTAAAATAACCTTAACGAATTGTTGCGCGTGTAGGACCAGCCCTGGCTCTTCTAAACATCCATTTATTGCTTTAAACATTCATTCAACCGTACACTCAAATACAGTTGTTAATATTGACTAAATAACAGAAAATACAAAATAATATTCTTTTGATTTTCTTTTCATTTTTATTTTTCTGTTTAGTCATCTTTACAAGATTTTTTGATATTTATCGCAAGGATTTTTCATTTTCATTGCTTTATAGCAAAATGTATTGATGGGGTTTTTTTTTTCTTGTATATTTCCATCATTTATTATTGGTTTAGCTAAAGTTTTTTTTATAATAAACTTCTTTTTGTATTATTTTCATTTTGTAGTTGTTGTTAGAATTGTCCTTAATATTGTTGTTATTGTTATAACAGATATCTGCTGTTGATTATGTCGTTTAAATGTTGCAAAACGTTTTGTTTAAAAAGGAAAATCATTTTCTTACATTTTTATTATCCTTTTTTATCCAATTTTGATTTTGCATTATTGTTATTATGGATAAGTTTTAAAAGATGATTGGTTTTTGAAGGTAATATTTGCAATTACGGTCCTAAATATTAACTATTGTTGCCAAAAATTTATACAATTTTTTGAAAAGATTTTTTGTAGAACTCCTATCGCAAACCTTTGCCTTTTTAAATTCTTTGCAAAAAATTTTATTGTTTCTCTACCACTAATTTAGCAAAAAAGGCTTTTACTTTTATTATTTCTTTAAGCAAATGTATACGTTTTGATCGCTAAACTGCATTTTTCCAAATTATAAGTTTGTAACTTCTGTTTCCAAAATAAGGCTTATGCCCCATATAGAAGGATAATATGTAAGTTTGACAAAATGGGTCTTTATTTGTATTGAACTTGGAGCAAGGGGAGGAGGAACGTTTTAAGTTGTTCTACATTTCAACGTTATTGTGAAAATTAAAAAAAAATGTAATCAATTGACAAAAATTAGTAAAATCAAAACAAGGATATGGGTCCTTTTCATGTTGCTCTGATAGTAAAATATTGTTATGTTTAACATTTATTAACAATGTTACTCTGTTTATTCTCGTTTAAAATTTTATAAATAATAGATTTTCGAATAATGTTGCAGTCTAATAAGAAAAAAAATTAAAGTTTAATGCAAAGCTAGGAAAGACATTATATTAACGTAAGTTGACTTTACCTTATTCACAAAAAAAGAAGACGAGACGGTATTTTCCATTGAAGAGTAAAAGGACTTCCTTCTTTTACTAATAACAAATTATCCATTGTAGATTTTAAAAATTTCAAGTTTTTTTTTAATTAAGTCGGCAAGATAATTGGGCCAAAACAAAGCGGCTTCAGAGCTGGCAAATCCATCGCAAGCAAGACCTAGATACACCCTACACGAAATCCTGAAAAAGACCCAAGAAAAACTAAAGGACCACAAATGTGTTTTAGACAGCCGCATACGTTCAACGCGTTTCAAGCCATGTCAGAGTTTAGTATTTTTCAAAGGTTTTTCAGTTAAAATAGGAAAGAGCATCTCAAAGCCTCTAAGTACCAAGGAAACATCCCAACGTATGACCTTTTTGATATTCTGTTTGGAGAGGTTATACAAGCTTGAAATGTGAATAGAACTGGCACTTAAACGATATAAACATTATGAATCAGAAATTGTAAATTGTAACCGTTGCCTTTGTAAAAGTCGAAAAAAATCCTCCAAAGTGGGACTATCAGTAAATGGAGATAAAGCCCATAAGCCCAGTTTAAAGTTTTAATGAAAAATAAGTCCATTAGACTTACACATGTACTGAAATTCGTTTTTTATTAAATTAAAAGGTTTCGCCGTCGCGACGTTTATGTTACTGTAAAACGTATTATTTTGTTCTGGGCCTTGCTCATCACCATTTCCATACTTGACCATTTTTTCTCAGCTCTGGAATAAGCGCTAGTTATTTCTCTCACTATATCTCTGACTTTGTCAATATTGTCCTCATATGCAATAAATTTGAGATCTTGGGTGTTCTGTTTTATAAAACTTTTGTAATATTATTATTGAGGAAGATAGATGATGTTATAGACAGTTGTTATTTTGAGTTTGACAAGCAATTTTGGAACAGGGTCCATTCATATTTGAGAGAAAAATAATTTGTTACATATATAACCAATCCGCGTAGGTGGAGAGTATCGATATCGTATGAACCAAGAGCTGTATGTTGTGTGACTGAATAAAAATGCGGAAAAAGCGTTTGAATATGATTCCATGGAAAGAAGCAAAAGGGGACGACCGAAGTGCTTGGAAATCCATTTTTAGTTTGTCCAATAATCCACATGGGTTGTTACAAATGGCCAACTTAATACGTAAGATATTAAAAGTGTTCAATCATGCATGGTCATCATTTTAAAGATCTTATCAAGAAGTGAATAATTTTAAGAAAATTTTAATTTAAAATCAGGTGTCAAAGAGCACGAGATTTTAATAAATTTTCTATTATCGGAGTGTCACATGTCACCTTATATTTGATAAAAATATGAACCGTGTCGCTTAAATCAAGCGAAGAGTGGAAAATAAGTAGATACTGGATTTTTTTTGGCCCTATCGGTGTAAAAAGAGCTGCTTCAGCTTATCATACAATATACCAAAGTGGAGGATCTTATAATTGATAAATGGGAGCCCTACTTCCAGATAGTTGGCTAAGGTGGGTTACTCTGCTTTTTAAGAAATCTGACATAGTATTCTGCGCTTTCAACCATCGAACAGATGGAAAAGACTGGTTGGTACATGCAGCTTTTTAGCTTTGCTCTTCCGATCTTACAAAATTTTTCCGGAAGTTCGTCTGTATCTGCGGCTTTTTTATTAATACGAATGTAAAACGAAAAATGTAGTTTTGAAAATAAAAATAATATATGTATTTTATGTTGCTCGTTTGACAACTAATATAAGACTGACTATTCTAAAGAAAACATAAGTTATAAATTCATGTGTATGTAACAAAAGGAGTTTACGAATGCAAACAAAAATTATGAACGTTTACAACTCGGCCTTTCCTGACTACTCAGCGTCCTCGCTGAAGTAATCCACATCATCTTCGGTATCTGAGGTTGGGAAGGTACCCCAGGGTTTTAGTCCATCTGAGGCGTATACGGAACAATAGTGTCGCTGCTTTCGGCTCGTTCCGGGTAAGTTCATCTTTAGTTAACTGATGCCCGAGAAACGGTATGCTGCGTCTAAAAAAATCGCACTTTTGAGGGTTTAAGGTTAACCAAAATTCTCGTAATGCCATAAACACGCGTTTTAACTTCTGCAGCACCCCAACTCCAGTTTCCGCTCAAACAAGTACATCGTCCATGTAGTGGATCATATCTTCCCGGTTCACACTGTCTCTTAACTTCACCATCAGACGTTGGAAGGCCACAGGGGCATTTTTAAGCCAGAAAGACATCCTCTTGAACTCGGATATACCGTCGGTTGTGACAAATGCTGTGTATTTTCGGCTTTGAGATTCGATAGGTATCTGGTAGTAGCCGCTGTTTAAATCCAACGTCGAAAATATTTTATACTGCACTGCTTCCTGCAATCTCTCCTCTATATTAGGCATTGGATAAATCTGCTTACTCATACGACGGTTTAACATTCGGTAATCGCCACAAGATCGGTCAGTTCCATCTTTTTTCCCCACGATCACTATTGGGCTGGCGTATTCTGACTCCGATGGTGCAATTATATCATTATACATTAGGTCTTCTATCATTTCGTTACTTATTCTTCTTTTAGGTTCCAGGATTCGGTAAGGGGCCTGCGCGATGGGTTGATTTATATCCAAGTCTATTTTAAGCTCTACTTCGTTCGTTTTCCCAATCTGACTTAAATCGACAGCAACCACGTCCTTACAACAGGTAATCAACCCCACCAAGGCTGACTTTGTTTCTACTTCTACGTTACCAACTACAACATCGACTGGCAGATTTCCCAAGCTTTCATTATCGGTTTCAAATCGGAAGTAACCATCCCCTACTACCCCTTTTACCTTTTTACTAACAAAAATACTTTGCCCAAGAAGGACGTCAGCATCTAAAAAATCATCCTCTGCAACATAAAATATCGTTTCGAACTTTACGTTATCAACTTCCAACATGGCCTTAATAAACTAGTAGAGTGTACGCCGTCCACCGCAAATTCCTTTTATCGTCATTGAACAAGGATACGATTCGCATAAAGCTTTGCTTACAGCGGTTTTCCGGATTATGCTACATTGACTACCTGTATCAACAAACGCTCCGAGTTCTACGCCATTTAATCGTATCTTGCGAATAAATATATCGTCGTGCGTCTTGACACTACGAATATTTTGAGTTTGTCTGCCGCAGTTTTGTGGTTCGTTGCGCCGGTGAACCTTCTGGCAATCAACGCAGCGTGGACGTCGCTGGGGTTTTGGACAATTCGACGCAAAATGCCCATTCTCAAAACAGTTAAAACACTTATCATTTTTCCTAACCATTTCAGGCGTTTCCGATTTTATTCTACTTGCTACAGGGTCACCTTTTAAACCGCCGGATGTAGCCCCAATGCCTTTCGGTGGCATATTACGCAAATATTCTGAGAACGTTTCTCGCATTTCGCGCAATGATGCGAATCGAATGGCTGCTGTTGCTGCTTGAAGATCTCTGTGTTTCAACCCGTCGCGAGTATACTTTATTATCGCTTGATCGCTTAACCCAAACTTTCGTCCCAGAGCAGAAATTCTGAAGCAGTAATCTATGATTTCTTCGTTGGGCTCTCTCTGAGTGTTGCATAGCTTCTTATGAACTTCCGTTTCATTTAATCGCACTCCGAACTCTTCGACAAGCTTTGCTGATAACTCCTGCCAGTTCGAATACATGTCTACCGAGCCATCGAGCCATAACTTAGCTGACCCTTTCAATTTACTGTATACTGCCAACAACAGGCTCTTTTCTTCCCATCGATAAGCACACATAGCAGTGTTAACCCGATTCACGAATTGTTCGGCAGATAATGACCTATCATCAGTCGGATTAAACTCCGGAATCGTCTCAGCTATTTCTTTAACGGAATAAGAGCTACGACCAGTTGGTTCAGGAAAGTCGGGCAAAGAAACATTTTCCCTAAGAGGCACAGCTACTGAAACTCTTGGCTGTGACGGCTCCCTAACGATGCGACTTATTGTCGACATTAACTCTTGCATCATATTACGCAGCTTGTCTATTTAATTTTGAATGTTTGTTTCCGGAATATCTGTATCAACTTCATCAGATCCCGTATCTTTAATTAACCGCTGTATCAACTCATTTTTGTTACCCGTACTTGGCAAGTTCCGATCGCGTAGTATTTGCTTTAACTGATCAACTTTTAATTCCGATGCTTTAACCATGTTGATTTCGTTATTTTATTTTAATGTTATCCTTTAAATGTCTACAACTATTACCCGTTCAGTTGTCCGTTTCTGTTTTTTTTCATGCGCGTACAAACAAATATGCAAATGTACCTATTTCTGTGCAGGTTTTTTTATCCCACTTCTGAACTAAAACGAAAAATGTAGTTTTGAAAATAAAAATAATATATTTTATGTTGCTCGTTTGACAACTAATATAAGACTGACTATTCTAAAGAAAACATAAGTTATAAATTCATGTGTATGTAACAAAAAGAGTTTACGAATGCAAACAAAAATTATGAACGTTTACAAATGTTTGTCCGTGAAGTAAAAGTTTTGTGGGTGCATTTGCTAAATTTACTTTTATCCTATTTAACTTTACCTACTTCACTGCTTGCATGGTTTATTGCTGTTTTTAGTTCGAGCCCTCTTTATGATTTTCATGAATACAGAGTGCACCGATATCATTAGCAAGTGTCGAAGTGTATGCTTCACTGTTTGTTTGCCTTCCTGCCGTGTATAGGCACAAAATTAGTCTTGGTTATATGCCTGTCCTTACTGGTTTAGGGAAGCTTAACAGTATCCCTATTTGATCATAACCGGTCAGACGATTATATATTTTTCTAAAAGTGTAAGGAGAGTCACTGGAAAGATTAGCTACAGTTAAATTAGCAAGCCTTCAAAATACTCTTTGTCAAAAGCTTAGCAGATATAATAGAAAGAACCATATCTCTTACCATCAAAGGCTTTTCATATAATCTGTACTAACTTGTGAGTTTGTAGGTTGCTACAGTGCAGCTGTTGATATTACGGACAGAGTCAACTTAAATTGAAGCCATTTCTTGAGCAACTGATTTGCAGTTGGCAACAGACTTAAAGCTGCGTTAAACATAACTTTGGAAGGATATTTTTCAGGCTTTCCATATTTTTGGGAAGCGTTTAAGTCATAACATAGTGCTCTGCCTGCTACCAAATAATTTTTTTTTGCATAAATTCGGAAAGGATAACAAAAATAAACAAAATTTATATTTTAATATTTGGGCCATGCCCACCGCCTACCGCTAATAATA
The DNA here is from genome assembly GCA_963583895.1 of Melanophora roralis. NCBI lineage: Eukaryota > Metazoa > Arthropoda > Insecta > Diptera > Rhinophoridae > Melanophora > Melanophora roralis. The sequence goes on from OY757189.1 coordinate 77,987,678, forward strand.
CCGAATCGTTGTTTAGCCGTAGTTGAATGCAAGGCTTTCGTATCCTTGACTATAATCGATTTTGTTTTATTTTTAACCAAATACCAGGGTCTCTGCAAATCTCCTCGTATTCACTCTTGTCGTTTATGTTTTTACTCTGCACCTACTCCAGTGAAGTATACCATTAAAAAACTTTTAGCAGATTAAAACTGAGATTGTATAGAAGAAGTAACGCATTCTAAGATAGAAACACAGTGGAAATTGTATAAAAAGAACAATAAGTATGATTTCCTTATTTTTAATACAGGATAAGCTCAATGGTCTGTTGTATGCGGCGAATTCAAAAAAGATATACATGTGATAATATTTCCTACCCACCAGCGGGTTGTGTGACCGCTATAGTTGAGAATTTAAAGTAACAAATAACAGCTTATGTTTTTCTATAACCACTTAAAAATGCAATAAGTTAAATCTTGCAATATTTGGTACTGTGAAATAATATTGCTTGATTATGTGTTGGCCGTAAAGGTGGCATAAAATATAAGAAAAAAATGTTTTAAAAAATTCTTAAAATTATTAAATAAACAAAATAAAAAAAGTATATTTTAATCTTATTGAAATTTTTTTTCTTTTTGCCCCACTGTGGTATTATACGTTTTATTTTTCTGCATATGTTTAATTTTTATTGAATTTGTATTCGAAAAATAGGAAAAAAATATATTAATATTCATGTGTAGGTATTGAACACGTTTTCTCTATAAAAATTATTATATTTTCTTTTGCCATATCCTGCCTTGCGTTACACAAACTGTGCTTTTTGCAAACAGCAAAAAAATTCTTAGAAAAATCAGTAGTTTGGGGGGAAAGTTAGAAAAGTCATCATCTTATTAAGTTGTATTGTTAAAGAGGTCTTAAGAAAATTAATAGCAAAAGTTTTGTTAATAATTTGTAGACTTTTTATATAAATTAACTTTAACTTGTGTTATTTAGCAAATTTCGTAATAGTGCAAGGGAAGGGAGTAACAACATATTTTCTTAAAAAGTTGTTAAAGGAAAACAAATAACTTACTTTTATACAATAAGACTGCAGTAATAGTAAAAACATCATGTTATATGTGGCTATAAATTAAAAAACTTTTAAATTTTTTACTTATAATATTAGAAATATGCTGCCTTGAAAACCAGCCTATAGTTTAAATACTCATGTTAAGGCTCCCTGTCTCTAAAAGAAAACTTTTTAAAACATTGAAATAATTTTAAACAATTTTCCAACTATATGAAGTACGTATTTTTCCGCTTCAAATATTGTCTGACATTATTTTTCTCACTTTGCTCTGCTTTGTTTTTTACCTCTAACATCAAGGTTTCTTTTAGTTTTTACTTAGAACGTTTGTGTTTTAAATAGTTGTTCTTAATGTTTTATTACTGTAAAACAAGAACTTTAACATGGAATATTATAATGAAAAAAAAAAACAACAACAACAGCCACAAAGTTAAATTGTTGTTGTTGCCGTTGTGTTGTTAAACAAAAATTAATTTGCTTATAATTTTAACGCTTCGTTAAACTCTGTTCTAAAGTGATGCGTTAGATAAAATGAGTGTTTTTTAAAGCTCTTTACAAATGGATGTGGGAACGAACACAAGTAGTTAGAAGTTCTAAAAAATAATAGTTTAATTAGACTTCAACCCCTGAAATTTAAAAACATGGAAAGATTTATGAGTAAAATGTTGTACAGAGGAAGAAATAAAGCAATAGTTTTTGAATAAAATTATATGAAAATTTTTCTTTAAAGCAAGAAAGAACTTTTACACGAAGATAAGCCAATACTTTGAGAAAATCTGCAATTAGTAGTCATTTTATTTCTGGCTTAAAGCTAATTGCACCTAAACTTCAATATCCAAAAAAACATACAAGTATTTAGGAATCTTCACTCTTATCTTTCCCGGTTGAAGGACTTTGAGATTAATTCTGTAAAAAAGGGTTCATAAATGGAAACGGAAGACAGTGCGGGTGAGAAACCCTACAAATTCCCGCGCGTTAATAAAATTATTCCTGCCATACTGTAGAACGTCATGAATTGATTTCGCTCCTATTATCTTCCCCGTTGGTAGGTACCTGGAAGGAGAAGGAAAGTTAGGGGAATCTACGTACCCAAGTTTGAAAAGACAGGGTTCTTAAAACGAAAAGGATTTTTCACAGCTTAGAGAATATCACTTTTTCTGATGGAGACATTGTTGTCTCATTGGTCGAGATGCTTATCTTTAAAGTTAATTTTGTTAAGGGTGTGTTACATGATAAAGAACGGGTTCTGAATATAAGAGAATTTACCCTGGAGAGATTTTTGGAAGAAGAAGGAGCCTTCAACAATATAAAAGTAAAATATATAGATGAGTCCCTTTGGGACCTAAAAGTTGAAAAGTTACTAGTCCAAATTATAACCTCAATGCTTTAAATTCGAAGTTGGATAGGCATGTTGTAGAAAAGATGCCAATGCGGCTGTGACTTTTAATGGTTCATGGCATATTGAGAAAGTTTCATGCTCAAAAAATGAATATCGTTGCATAAGAAACAAATGATGTCACTCTAGCCAAAGTCAATTTTATTTCAGGCAGCTACGAAGTTCATATTTCAGTCGCTTATGTGCATTTTCTTTGAGGGAATCAGGTAATGGGTTGGAAATACACCATTTAGAAAAATTATTTGTCTTTAGCAATAAGCCTTACACTCAAAGAGGAGGACTCAGAGCTAGAATATGATGTTGGGTATCTTGTGGTGGTCCTCAACGGAAAAAAAGTGAAAGAAGACGCAAAAAGGATCAAGAGGATACTTAGTGCGTTCCTTGTTCCATGTTAAAATCCCAAAAAATTAATAAACGGTGCATAGAAAGGGTAGCGCCGTTGGAACAATCGATTTTACGTGTTTGTTAGTTGCAGTGGTCGAGTGGGCATTTCGCGTTCGCTGTGGAGACATTTTTAAAGAGAAATGATTCTTAAAAAAGTATAAGTGGAAAATTTTGTTCAAAGATCAGTTTTCTGCGAATACGTCATAGGTGAGTATGGGTGTTTCCGTTGCGACTACTTCTGATATGAATGTCTTGCGGCTACGGACCAGTCAATCTTCAAGGACTCCCAAAAACATTAGACTGGTTAAAAGCAGTTTAGGTGAAAATACGCGACTTTAAATATGAAAACAAGCACTCTCAATGAGACTTCCTGCAACCCTTGAGTGAAACATTAAAACCATTACCCCAAGGAAACTGCTTGGTGTGCCTTATCCACGCGTGAGTTAAATGGACAATTATTTGTTTTAAATTCTAAAGACCATGCGACGAATGTCAATGGTAAAATTTATCGACGCATGATTACGGAATTATTTTTGCCAAACCTGTAAGTTCATCCATTGTATTCTTTACACACGTGGTTTCAACAGGATGGGGCGACTGCACACACAGCCGGAGCGTCGATGAACTTGCTTCTGGAAAATTTCCCCCAATAACTGATCACAAAAACTGATAAGTAGCTTTAGGGACATCACGTGCCCACCGCGGTTGCCCGATCTGACTCCCATGGGTTGTTTATGGGACTGCCTCAAAGAGAGGGCTTATAATGATATTCCTAATCTCTAGTGGCTTTATGGAAAAATATTCCTGGAGAAATCAGCCAGTTGAACTAACTTTACTGCAGCGTGTGGCGCAGAGCGCAAAGTTTGTTTTAAACAGTGTGTTTAACTCGGCGGAATATATTTGGAAGACATACCCTTAAAAAAAAATAAAATACGCATTTTCGTTCTATCGTTCAATGCTCTTAATAAAACTTTATGTCAATTATTACTTCGTATAGAGTCTTCAAGATGGCTCGCGGATATTCTGACCCAGGGGAGATAAGGTTTATTCTTTTTTCTGCGAAGGAATGATTGCAGACTCTTATAAGGGATGATTAAAGGTCATTCTTGTATAGCGGTTCATGCCAAAAGGGGACTCACCAACGATAACTGCAGGTTCTCTGTTGTACCCTGTGTCGCTGTCCAGCAATCGTTCGCTCTAGAGCAAATTGTCTAGGATGTTACTTGTTCTAAGGCCTGGAGAAAATATCTAGGGTTAGTAACTTAAGACTGCTGGCATAGTTAACTTTTGTCTGGTACCACTTAGGACCAAAAGGACCTATGTGGGTCTTCAGGGCCAGATAGTTAGACCAAACCTAACCTTGACGAAATCGTCGCCTAGGAAAAGGATAAAAGTTTGTTCTGTAGACTGATTATGTGTTAAACGTTGTTAATTCCAAATGGAAATACAGAGGAAATATGTAGATCTCATAGTAAAACATGTTTCATGGAATGGTATCCAACGGGTGGGTGGAGTGCTTGAAAGAAATTATATAAAAACTCTTTGGTAAAACTTCTTCAATATCAGACTGTGTTGAGTTCAACTGCACTGCAATATTTTTGGCAATGAAATTAATGACGAACTTGCTCTTACTGGCTTGTTCCGTGAGTTAATATATTAGAAAGAAACTGTGAGATCACTTTTGAGATATTAGTGCATTTACAAATAGAATAGTTGGAGCTATATAAACGGAGCTGATGATAGTGAAAATAAACCAGCGCAGGATAAGTATGGGGACTAACGTTGAGGCCATTACTGCACGTTGTTTGGTTAGGACTTGGATAAGCAAATTGTATTATGGCACTTCAGATTATTTTAGGATGTGTAAGGATCAGAACAAAATGTTTCTATGGAAATAATTCTTTAAAGTGATTTTACTTCAAATTACTTGCTTATTAAAGACTTCTTATTTTTAAGTGTCAAAATTCTTCATTTCCATATTTTCTTCTCCCAAAATACCCTTATTTACAACTATTGGCTGCTGCTTAAAATATTATCCTCGTTAGATTTGTCATCTAACTTCTGTCATGTCGGAGTGTTATTAGTAACTGGCTGTTCTGTAACACCAAAAAACACATTACAAAGATGCCTAAAGCATATTTATATGGTTAAACACAAAAGATGAAAAAATTTAAACGGATGTTATATTCAGAGAGCACTGGCAGGATGCTGTAAAATAAGGCTAAATAAAATGTCACAAGGGCTGCTTCGACTGACAAGTCAAAATGTAAATCTGTATCACATTTACACTTGCAATTTATTTTTGGTCACAGAAAAAAAAAGATTTTTGTTTAATGAAGAGATTTTACTTCTAATATACTTCTTAAAACAACGAAATTTAACACAGAAAAGACGATAAAGTTTTTCAATTTTTTTTTATTTTTTCTTTTATTTACATTTTTAAGTTGACTTTATATTTTTGGGAAAAGTTTTTATTCTTTGTGTGTTTGGTGTGAGTTGGCATGTTTCGTTGATGTTTATGCACTTGTTTAAAAGGAAACATATTGTCGCTGTTGCTGGTCCTGCTTCTCTATATATTTTTAACATACGCACAATTTCTTTAAGAAAGTTATTTAATAATTTTGCGGGGAGCGGTGGGGAAAGACAGACGGACAGGGAGAGGTTCATGTTTGCTCTGTTATTATTATTCTTTAAGATTTACTTTAAGATTATTTATAATTTTTGGTTTGTTCTTGTTATTCAATTTCAATATAATTTTTCTTCTTTGTTTTTATTATTTGTTTTATATGAAAAAGAGGCTCCTTGGGAATAAAATGCCTTGTTTAAAAATTACTTTTAATATAATTTTTTTTTAAATTTTTTAAAATATTTTTGAAAAAATTTTTTTCTATTGCATAACAAATCTGTGTGTGCATGTGAATATAATGTGCTTTTTGGTAAAAAAAATTCAAAAATTATAAAAAAGTTTATAAATTAAAAAAAAAAAATCACCGAAAGTCCTCTGTTCATATAAAAAATATAAAAATTCTTAGCAAATTTGTTTTGCTAATAATAATGTTCTTCTTATTTCATTTGGTTTAATTGAATTTATAACCTAAACACCAACTTCTAGAGTTTTCCTTTAAAGTCTCAAGCACAAATCCTTGTAAGTACTTTATAGACATCTATTGTGGTTATAAAACGCCTTCAGTTGAAAAGTTTGTAGACCCATAAACACCTCTAAATTTATGTTAAATTTTAGGGAAACATATCACTAATACTACGTAGTGACATACATACCACCGTTGCCGTTTAGTTACATTTGTTACATTTTATTTAAATTTTTGTGCCGGTCTTGTGCCAGACTAAAATTTAAGTTCTTAAAATAAAGTTATTTAATTTCAATGGTTTCATCTAAGGGCAATAGTATTACTTCTCTTCAGACAAGTGCGTCCATTATTGTAAGATGTTTTGAACGAGCGAATTTGGACTTGTCCACATAGTTTAGGACTTCGCATTTTAAAATTAGAACTTGTAGATCCTTGTGTGTGTTGTTGCATTTATATACCAAGGATTTTCTTTTGACGGCCTTGGACTTCCTATATATAGGAGGAGAAGGCTGTGCCCCATTATTGTATCGCGTAGCGTCAAACTGGTTGTAAAATCGAGTTGTAGAACAGAGGCTTACAGTCAAGAAAATCACAGATTTCTTACCAATTAACTATTGAATTTGGGCAGTTTTGAGTTTAATTTGTGTATTTTTGCATTTATATGGAACTGCCACGTGAGGCAGCTATCATGGTGAATGCCAAGTTATTTCGTCTCAAATCCTTGAGGCACTATATGGTTCCTAATAAGGATTTGGAGAGCATATTCCCTGCGTAAAGTAAAAAGTTACTTGGGTACATTTTTGTTCATATATTTTTATTAATCATAACTTTGCTTATTTCTCTACTTTGGTTGGGGGTTGTAGCAATTGGTTCGATACCTCGGTAGGGTCTTTATGAATACTAAGAAAAGTGCTATCTTCAGCAAAGTCAACTTCTGTGTAAAGCAGTTGGTTGGCATATCTGCTGTGTAAAGCAAGTACAGAATTGGACCCTTGAGGTACAGCAGCTCAATTAAAGCAGCTCAGTTAAAAACAACTTATTTTGTTTTCCTCTTTGATAAGAAATTGTTGACCAGTTATATCGTTTTCTAATATGCCCAAAATATTGGCTGCAAGGTTAAACTTTAGTTGGCTTAACAGGTCTTGATGCCGCAGTTTGTTAAGAGTTTGAGAGATATCGATAATAATCCTCAAAGGCTTCTCTAATAGCTTGTACCTGCCTGTGGGTTTGTTCTGTAGCATTATGCTGATTCCGAAAGCCAAATTGGTGATTTGGAATACAGTTGCTGTCATTCGAAATCGCGGTTAGCTTGTTTTTAAGTCGTTTTTTAAAACAATTTCAACATAGTTGGTAACACACACAGGTTTAGCAATCACCTTTACTAAGGCAACTTGCCATACTGGCAAAAAATGTTTAAGCCGTAATACGACGTTAAAATTGAAAGAAAAATTTCATTCCATCTGAGAGATGGATGATGCTCGACCGTTAGTCAAGTGTTGCCGAAGAGACTTTTAATAGAAAAAAGCATAGTGTATATGAAAAGTAAACATCGTCCTAACTTACGAAATAGAAAAGGAAAAAAAAAAGAAGTCATGCCGTAGCCCTTTCACTGTTACGTGTAAGTTAAATAGGTGATGTTTACAGCCAAAAGGCACTTCTACCGTTCAAGGAGTACTGATAATGAAGTTGCGTAGCTGCTTTCGAAAATGCATTTTACTCGGCTAGTATCGGTAAAAAAATCAGCTTTTTTCATATAAAAGTTTCTTTCAACATTAGCGAAAAAATATTAATTTCTTCTAATAAAAAGAAATTATATGAACTTAAGCCAAACTAAAAAGCAAAATTTTGTACCAAAAAAGTTTTCTTATAATAAAAGGCAGTTTTAAAAGCATTTTTTTGCTTCTTTTTTTAACACCAGGGGCTTTTTAAAATTTAAATTATTGTTAGATTCTACGACATCTACAAAGTGGAAACGTATTTCTATAGGACGTAAAGCAACAGTAGGCTGTAATTCACTCATTTTCATTCATCTATTGGGTGTGAAAACGTTATTTAAATGACTTGCAAGAAGATCGCATTTTTCTTTGTCATCTTTTGCCCAGGATCCTTTCAGATTACGCAGTAGTGGTTTTGTGAAAACGGGTCCTTTAAGGCGTTTGGCTGATCGCCATAGAAAATAGTGCGTCTGAGGAGGCGAGTCTAGACTTTTCAAGTGTTATCTAAGTATCTTGTTCTGTATTCTGTAATATTTGATCTAAGAGATATGTTTAAGTACTTTTAATGTACATTATTAAGGGCATTACTAAATCCTACATAAGTGGTTTTTGATGGGCGTGACTATTTCATTCCCGGCTTATAAATCAATAATTTTTTATTTTAAATTATAAAAAAGACATTGATTTCTTAGGATGTTAAAAAATTTATATTAAAAAAGACTTTATTCAAATATATAAAAATTTAATGCCTTAAAAAATGTCTTTGTTTCAGTAGTTGCCTTTTGTTTATGTGCACTATGAACTCAACTTAACAAAATTGCTTATTTGAATTATAATCTTCAAAATCCCATACAAATCCCATTTTTAAGTGAAATTTTTTTCAAACTCTGGCATTCTAAATTTATTAACATAAAAAACATCAACAAAGCTGCACTTTAACTTAACTGCCCAAAATTATTTTGGTTGATTGTTAAAAACTATGGCAGCCTTTTATCGACACATTGCGACACCATGGCCAATAGCCCCCTGCCCTTTCCTTCTTTTGAAAATGTTTCATCAATAACGCGAGCTTTGAGTAAAGCCCCTTCAATTTTTTTAAATTTAATACATTACAGATGACAGCAGTTTTGATTGTAAATTTTTGTTCAACATTAATTAGTTTAGAAACGCCTTAATTTTTTTAAAATAAGAAAGATTTTATTTTTCAAACAAAACTTAAATTTAGCATTAGGCACTTTTTTTTTGGCCAATTATTCTTAAAATCCTTGATTCAAGCTTTCATTAATGCATTTAATCTCTGTCATTTTATTTCTCAAATTGACAAGTAATTTTTAACTTTAACTAATGTGGTTAACAAGAGCGACATTTATACCTGACAGTGATGCACCCACACCGCTCTTCCCTTTTCAAAATAAAAATATTATTACCCCCACAAACGTTAATACATATACACATTAATAACCCAATAAGGATTAGTTTTAAACACACTGTGAAAAAATTGGGGGGCTCTGAAGATAAATATTAAAACTGATTAAATGGATTAAAGAAAAACATTTGGTAAAATTGCTTGCAACTCAAAGAAAAGAGACGCAAAGAAAATTTTCCAAAAATTAAACGAAGAGAAAACAAAGTTTAGAGATAAAATTAACAACCAACTAAGATTTACTACTACGTTCGATTGACTAGTACTTGATTTTGCCTCTGCCTCTGCTGCTGTTGCTCCTGCTTTTGTTGTTGTTGTGATAACACAACAATTATAATTGGATTTACTGACTTTTCGTTAACAAAAGCAAAATAATGAAGGTGGTGGCATGAGAGCAAAATCATTTTCTATATAAAACAAAAAGTATTAAAAGTAAATGAAAGAAGACAATCGAAAGAAAAAAAAAAGAACTTTTGTAAAATATTTGAAGTAGTGTGAAGTAAGTACTTTACCTTTATTGGAAAAAAGTTCGTCTAATGAAACGAACAACTTTGGGGGAGGTGTCAAATCAGAGATTCTTTAACTGTTGTATTTGAGAGAAAATTAGCTGCAAATTTTTTACAAATTTTCTTTGACACAACATTTTCTATTAAAAAATACCAACAAAATTATTTAAGTTATAGTAAAAAACAAAAATTACTTGAGAGACTATTAGTTTTGGAAGATTATTTTTTATAAAACTTAAGATATGCCTCATTATTAACAAATTTGACAATTTTTTCGTTGAATTTATTTAAAGAAAAAGAAAATTAAAAAAATTCTTCTTTAATTCTTTTTTAAATGCCAATTGTGTTTTATGCTTGCTTCGATGTAGCCCAAATTTTGTGTATTTACTATCCCAAATAAACTGTATTTGACAATTTTACTTAAAATTGAAAGCCCTTAATGCTGTAACCAAAAAAACTCACTGATAAAGGCTTTGTAGCCACCAAGATCCATAAGAGCAGCAGAAAAGTACCCACCACATTCAGATCGAAACTACATCAAATTTAGAGACAGCACCTTTATGATCTGCTTTTAAAACAATCTCTTACTACCGAACTCTACGGGGAAGAGGACTGCCCCCCTGTTCTGTAACTTGCGAGAAGTTTTCGCAGCGAGAAAATTTTTTTTATTGTCATAGTCTTCCGATTATTAACAGCGTGACTAAGATAATACATAAGCTCATTATACAACGTTAAAAGTTAAAATAATTAGGTTTATCGTGTTCATCCTGTCTTTTACAAGGCGACTATAAACTTTTCGATGCGAGAAGTTCTCACTAAAGTTACAGAACACAGGCACTGGTCTAAGACTATTGACGTGACCAGTTCCTTAGGATGAGGGCTGGTTCTAGTTTTTGCACTTTATATGAAGAAAGCCTGTCACTTTTACATGGCGTTATAATTGGTTTTAAAGATAATACCTTAGAAGGGGTTAAAGGTTAATCCTACATAACCAAATTTTGCATTAATTATTAAAAATCCTGTTCAAGCTACTTTGTTTTTATTTACGTGTTTTTGTGTGTGTATGTATAAACATACGAATGTTTATGTGTAGAGACAAGTATTTCTATTTTTTGGCTTTATTTCTTAAACACTTTTTAACCACTTACTCTTAACCGCTCACGGCCAATAACTTTTGCCAATAAAACTTTCAAATTGGAATGCCGTAAATACCCTGCGGGAAATTGGTTGGCGTAATTGTCCTCTTACAGGTACAAAACATGAATTGGAAAAAAGTTATTGTTCGTGGTCGGTTAAAAAGGCACACCAAGCCACTGGTTAAAAGGTGTTAAAGAGATTTAGGAAAAAAAATACTGGTCTCTACACATAAACACCAAATTTTACATATACACGCACACACGTACATACAAACAGAGTAGCTTGAAAAGGATCTTATATAAAAAATACCAAAGCTGATTATATAGGATTGGCTTGTAACCACTTCTGAGGTATTAGTTTTGAACCAATTGCCCCCTGAAATGACAACATAATGTAAAAGTGACAGGTTCTCTTCATATAAACTGCTAGAACTAGAACCAGTCTCTACCCTCAGGAACCGTTCACGTTAATAGTCTTAGACCATTACACTTCCCCGTAGGGTATTCATCTTATTTGGCTCACTTAGGGATTGAATATCCACTTAAAGAAGGAATAATCGTTAACATAAAATTGCTCTAGCATCCTATTTGGCTTTCTTAAAGGAGTCAGCAAAGGATGTATTGTGAAGCATTTGTTGTTCAAAATTGTGCTGGAAGTTGTAATATGTGGCGCAGTTCAAGTTATACGAGGTCAAAAATAGAGCCCAAATGAATGCCTTGAATATCTTGAATACAAAGACGACATCTGCTTGCTGTCACATACCCATAGAATGTGTTTTCAAATTTCAAAATTCTATAGATCGAAGCAGCAAAGGCCAAATAAAAAACTATGCGAAATGGAAATAAACCATAATATCGTTAAGCACTAAAATTACCACCTGTGCGAAATTTGTTTTCTAAATGTTGGTGACACGTGGAACGCAATGACAAGTGGTATTTCCTTATGGCGTACAAGTGTTTGTCAACCGATGCTTATGAAGAATTCTTCAGATATTTTGTACCAAAACAATATTAAAGTAACATATATTGAACAAATCTAAGTTCCATTAAGATTAAAATACTCAACCGAAAATAGCGACAGGTTGATTATACTTTACGGAGGCCAACAGATAACTCAAATAAAACCTGTATCGACAGGCCGTCTGAGGTAGCACGTAAAGAAAAGTCTGATGATTGCACACCTGGGGGTATCAACCTAAAAGTGAGATAGCATTAAGTGGCATTGGAAAAAAATGATGTTAAACCTTTATTTAAAACTAAAGGCAATTATTTTGTAGTGGCATTTGGTTACTGATAGGAACCACAGGACATAATAACATTCAAACAAAAATAACTGTACCAAACCAGCATTCACTATAAGAAGGATGTATACTAAGTACATTGGCGTAGCTAAAAATTTTTCTAGAAATGGAAGAAACTTAAAGTGCAGGAAGTGAATAGACCGAAAAATAGTTTCTAGAACATATTTTAAATTTGGGGGGGGGGGGGAGGCAATGCCCATCCCCTATAATGGGCTTCCTACGCCAATGATTAAGCACCCGTCTTGTTGTTTTAATATGACTTGAAACTTGTTTTTACGTTTTTTTTATTAAATTATTCTGAAGTTAAATACGATATACGAAAGATACCCATGTTCTATGTATGGAACAGGACATACACAGAGACAATTCGTTCTCATAATTGTGCTCAAATTTGGTCCGAAATGTATGTATGTACTAATTTCTGTTAGTTTGTTGTAAATTACTATTAAAAGGATACGGGAGAAGTACTTACATCCCTGCTTGAATATAGCTTATTTTGCACTCTAGTACAATTATATAACAAATAGATTCATACCAATTTGTGAAAATATATTGTAATTATACCCTTCACATAGTGATAAGGGTATATATCACTTTGTCATTCCGTTTGTAATTTCTTTATTATTCATTTGCGACCCCATAAAGTATATATATTCTGGATCCTTATAGATAGGGAAGTTGAAATAGCCATGTCCGTCTGTCCGTCTGTCCGTCTGTCCGTCTGTCTGTCTGTCTGTCTGTCTGTCTGTCCGTCTGTCCGTCTGTTGAAATCAAGTTTCCGGAGTCAGAGAAAAAGATACAGATCAGTAAATGGTGTCAAACGATTACAAATATCCCGCTAACAATCGCTATTTAAAATCAGCAAAATCGGTTCTCTATTGACCGAGATATAAGCGAAAACCCAGAGTAACCTATTTTTTTTAGGACAAAATCCGTGCATATATCCCTATATATCTCAGTAAGTATAATCACTCTTGCCACAAAACTTGGCACGGATACTCCTAAGGAAGGGACCTAAATAATGGAAAAAGTTTTTTCCGATAGGACCAGGGGAAGGGGTATTTTTCCTACAATTGCACAAATTTGGTGAAATATTTTATGCGCTATATCTCGTAAACTATAACAGCTATCGACTTAAAATGTTTTACAAAAATTAATTGTACCCTAAGGGCTACACTTTAAAAAAAAATTTTTTTTAGTGGGGGCAAAAAAAGGGGTAGCTCCCATACAAATTAATGATTTGTATGAAATTTTCGATTCGCTATATCTCGGAAACTATAACAGATATCGAAATGAAATGTTCTACAAAAATTAATTGTACCCTAAGGGCTCCACTTTAAAGAAAAAATTTTTTGAGTGGGGGCAAAAAAAGGGGTAGCTCCCATACAAATTAATGATTTGTATGAAATTTTCGATACGCTATATCTCGGAAACTATAACAGATATCGAAATGAAATGTTCTACATAAAGTAATAGGGCAATAAAGGCTACGCCTTTAATAAAAAATTTTTTGGGTGGGGGCAAAAAAGGGGTAGCTCCCATCTAAATTAATGATTTGTATGAAATTTTCGATACGCTATATCTCGGAAGCTATAACAGATATCGAAATGAAATGTTCTACATAAAGTAATTGGGCAATAAGGGCTACGCCTTAAAGAAAAAATTTTTTGAGTGGGGGCAAAAAAAGGGGTATCTCCCATACAAATCGACAATTATTATAAAATATTCGATACGATATATCTCGGAAACTATAACAGATATCGAAATGAAATGTTCTACAAAAATTAATTGTACCCTAGGGGCTACACTTTAAAGAAAAAATTTTTTTGAGTGGGGGCAAAAAACGGGGTAGCTCCCATACAAATTAACGATTTGTATGAAATTTTCGATACGCTATAACTCGGAAACTATAACAGATATCGAAATCAAATGTTCTACAAAAAGTGATTGGACATCAAGGGCTACGCTCTGAAGAAAAAAATTTTTTGATGGTGGGTGAAGAAGGGGTGGCTCCCATACAAATCGACAATTATTATAAAATATTCGATACGCTACTTCTGGAAAACTATTACAGCTATCGACTTCGAATATTCTACAAAAAGTAATAATCAAATAATTCATACATTTTGGAGAAAAAGTTGGAGAAGAGCAGGGGGACTAGAACATTTAATAAGTTTTATTAACCTTAAAATATGAATAATGTCAAAAACTTTTAAAACTCTTGACCTCAAACTTTCCTTATCTATTTATATTATTCATACGAACGTTAAAATTTTGTTATTTTTTCTATGAACTTTAAAACTCGCACAAGGTTTTTTATTATATTATTTGCAGTACAAAATTACTCGGCTGGGTATATTTAAAGACCAATGTGAAGGGTATATAAGATTCGGCACAGCCGAATATAGCGCTCTTACTTGTTTTTTTCTACAATGATATACTACGGACGCCCATGTCCTTGATCTGGTTTGGACAAATTGTTGATTTGTGTAAATTTTTGTAGGTTATTTAAATTTGAATTTAAAAAATATATGAGACACCGTTATTATTTCTGATTTCGCTCAAGTATTAAATTTGGGAAAAATTTTTTTCAATCTGCAAAAGTTTTTGATTTAAAGGATATATGAGAGGCATTGACAGCCCTCATTTTACATAAAATTTGTATTTTCAGCGTTTGCTGAAATCAATATTTTACTAAAAAAATACAAGGGGGCCTCCATAATTTTGCTCTACTTTCGCTTTAGAAATGTGTCTGTACCAAAACAGGTGGTAAGAGAAGCATATTTATCTTTTCTCTTTTTCTTTCTCTTTGTTTATTTAATTCAATAAATAACAGAAAAGGATATACTTTTATAAAATTCCCATATTCTTGTTTTATATTTGTTATAACCTTTTATATGGTTTTCAGTTAACTTTCTATTAATATCATACTTTGAGAACCCCTGTTTCGATTTGTTAGGTCTTGGAATTTTTCTTTCTATCTTCTTGCATGTTTGAAAAAGATTAAAAGTCAGTGATTACCGTTAAGCCATGATTAATATACTCTAGAGTATTTAAACGTAAATTGGAATATAACAACTTTTCTTTTATTTTTCTTGTTACCAAATCCCTTTTGTTTCATTGGCTTTTAAGCCTGAGCTGTCCCACGACCAGATAACTTAACTAAACAAGAAAAATTGTTAATTTGACAACAAGTGAAAACCCACGAAAACTTAAACTCGCAAACAAAAAAAAAAAAAGAAATAAAACAATGATAAGAAAAATGCAATTGCTTAAGGAACTTTATAAAAAAGGGGCTTTGTTTTCTCTATTTTACGAAATCCACCACTACTTAGCGCAGAAAATAATCTTACCATTCATTGGCTTTGAATTGTTAAGGTTTTTGTCACTTTCCATTATTTTAAAAATATTTTTTTTTTGTTTTGGTACTCCACTGACACTTTTGCTGATTGACTTCTTGGCTACGATTCCAATTTCTAATTAACATTTTTGTTTATAATTAAGTATTTTAATTGTGTTCTATTGCCTATTAGTGCTCTGTTTAATTGACTCCTTATTTTTTCTTTAAAACTGATCTCCGGCTATTTCAATGTTAAATTTCTTTAAGAGTTATTTATTTTTTGTTTAAAATGTTTTATGACTTTCCATCATGCATCAAATTGACGTGAACTGCAAAATGGGGTTAAAAAACACAGATGCATAATTATTCACGGTCTTTCTTCCTGAAACAAATGGTCGTTATTATTGACTGAAAAGAAAATATTTAAAAGAATTAATTCATGTTAGAAATTAATATTTAAACTCGTACAAAGTAATTTATTAAAATATTTAAAATTTATTTTATATTGAGCGTCGATTGTCTCTGAAAAGTCTTTTTATTCACATTTGCCTGTAGGCGTCTTTGTTTGACTTTAAGGCTGCAATAAAAAGCTAGAATCGCTTACCCGACTTAAGGCATTAACAAAACAATAAAGGAAGATATTAGAATGTTAACGTTTTACAAACATACTTACATACACATATTAAAGCATTTCCAAATTTAAGATAAAACATAAAAAATCTTTCAATTCCTTTACCCACCTGTTCTCATCACGGTAAAGTGCAAAGTTTTAACTTTTTACCAACATTAAATTGTTGGTAAATTTATTTACAAAACAACAACAATGAAAAGATGCAAAAAAAAAATAAATTAATGTTTGCCATTAACATACAAGTCATTACCATCATTAATTTGCATATTTAAGCAAATGTTGATCTTTTTTAAACAGACTTTTTAAATGGAATTTATTTTTTTCCTTTCCACAGGTTTTATTATGTAAGCCAACAGTATGGGAGTAATTTCTATATAAACAAAGTGCCAATTAAAAAAAGTTTTATTAAATCTGTTAACGCTACTAACATTTTTCTCGTAAATAATAAATAAATTTTCTATAAACTTATACCTAAGATGTAGGCAAAGACGTGTAGGTTCGGACAAAGGCAAGTTGATAAAGTGTGATGCCTAAGGGCGATAGGGTGCCCCACATTGGAACCTGAATAAAATCTTGTAAAATTTTTAAAGCTAAATGGACTAAGCCATCAGATTTTTAAAGCGCAAAAAAATACTAAAATCAGGTTTATTTAATTTTAATCAATGATCGGCGCTGACTTTGCAGACCATGGTATAAATAAGAAAAAATATTTTTTGTGTTAAATCAAAATAATTGGTGCGTCCTCTAAGATGCAAAAATTTTCATGCCCAACATTTGAAAACTATTGCAGCAATCGCCTTCAAACTTGCCTTAGAGTAGTTCTAGTGTGATGCGTATATTTTGAAAAATTTATTTGAATAAGAGCGGTAGCGGTGGCCCAAGCCGCCGAGCATTTTTGTATAATATTCACGACGGGATCATATGACTGGGTATACATGGGTATACTGGGTATTCCAAAATGAGTGGATATATGAGTTTTGCCCCAGATGAAAATAGCGGTCTTACTTGTTCGTATATTGAAAACAGCAACACTTAAAAAGATCTTCTAGTTCCACTGTTTAAATGCGAAATGCTAAAGCATTGTATTTAAGTATTCAAATTAGCTTGATACAGATCCATTAGTGCAAAAAGGCGAATCCAAGCGTCCGAATACAAAAAAAACTAAGAAATCTGTTAATGGCAATGGGGTTTAGTTTTCAGATTGACTTTTTTTTGGTCAATATAAAAACGAAAATTATTTACAAAAAGAAACCACCTTAGAAAATACAGGGTATCCACCGGCAAGGTATATTTTGTTTGTTTGTAACTTTTGTTTTAACAAAAAAGAATTCATCTTATATTCATAAATATTCTACTTAATGTCGGCAAATATTTATGAAATACAATACCAGATAAATTTCCGCCTCTGTAAGCTTCACAAATTCGAGCTCTTTTGAGCATATTTTTCATTACATTTTCATAAATTTCACGCGGTATTTCATTAATTTCATTAAGAATATTTTGCTTAAATTGCTCCAGTGCTTCTAGATTGTTTGCTTTTCAGATATCCCTCCAAAAAAAAGTCCGGAGCAGTGACAAATCAAGCGACCGTGGAGGCCAATCAACATCACCATTTCTTGAAATAACTTGTTGTGGAAAGAGGCCTCGCAGTAATTCCATTGTAATCCTGGCTGTATGCAATGTGGTACGCCGTTTTCGGTTTCAAAAAAGTAAGGTCCAATGATTCCTCCTGAAAAAATTGCACACCAGACTGTCACTTTTAATGGATGCAGAGGTGACTGATGAATAATTTGAGGAGTTTACAATGCCCAGAACCGACTATTCTGTTTATTCACATATCCATTTAAATTAAAATGTGCCTCGTCACTCATTATAATTTTTTCATATTGGTATATGCACGGCGGCGTAATTGGTCTTCTGAAAGAAGCTCTTGTGTCAACTGAATCTTAAGTAGAACAAAATGCAAATTCTTGTGCAAAATTGTAGCCAAAGTTATTCTTTGAAGAAAAAACTCCTGTGCACGGCGTCGAATTAAGGTTGTTGGATTGTTTTGAATACTTTCTTGAGCAGCATTAATGTTTATAGCCGATAAGCTACAGTCCATATTTTTTTGAAATCATTCACTACACGATAAATAGTGCGTCTTGTCGGCACCTTGTTTCTTCAAAAAACTTCGCGTTACTTTCTCATCGCCACAGTAATCAATGATTGATTTTGATAAATGTTTTAACGATTAAAACGCATTGGTTGATAAACTTTGAGACCATGCTATTGTAGCTTGCTAAACGAATAAAAAACAGTGGGA
The DNA here is from genome assembly GCA_963583895.1 of Melanophora roralis. NCBI lineage: Eukaryota > Metazoa > Arthropoda > Insecta > Diptera > Rhinophoridae > Melanophora > Melanophora roralis. The sequence continues at coordinate 78,005,946 of OY757189.1, forward strand.
AGTATTCCTAGAAGGCAGAGCTGGGCAAAATACATGCTTTGCTGTATTTGAAATACAAAATACAAAATACTTGTTCCGCTTGTATTTCAAATACAAAATACCAAATACTTTCAAGTTTAGTATTTCAAATACAAAATACAAAATACATTTATAACCATTAATCTATCGGTAAAACATGAGTTTCCTAGATTTTTAAAAGTTTAATTAGGTAAGCAGCCTTTTGTTGGAGAATATATAACTCCTGGTAAAGAACACAATATTTCTACAGGTCCTGATGAACACAAGCTGGTGTTAAATTTTATGAAAATAATTCTCTGTCTGTGAAACACAATTAAATTAAAAGTAAAGTAATATCAAGGCGAATTAAAAAATTTGCCCTCTGCATTTCCTTTTTGTGTTTGAACGGTAGAATGTCAGAAAAATTAAAAATTCCATATAAAATTAATTTTTATTTCGTATAAATGTCAAGTTAATTTTGATCAGTTGGGTTCTTAATATTATTTGGTTGAATGCGCCTTGGGTATATATCAGTTTGTCATTCCTTTTGCAATTTCTTTATTATCCATTTGCGATCCCATAAAGTATATATATTCTGGATCCTTATAGATTAGGGAGTTGATATAGACATGCTCGTCAGTCCGTCTGTCAGTCTGTTGAACGGACCAGCTATTGAAGTCAAACTATTGGAAATATCCTGGAGACAATCGCTACTTAAAATAAGCAAAATCGGTTGACTACTGACCAAAATATAAGCGAAAACCCAAAACAACCCATTTCTTAGGACAATCCGTGCATATGTATATCCCTATATATCTCAGAAAATATAGTAATTCTTGCCACAAAACTTGGCTATTCTGAAAATAGGGACCTCAATAAGCGAAACATTCAGATAGGATCAGGGGAAGTGATTTTTTTCTCTACAATTGCACAAATTTTGTGAAATATTTTATGCGCTAAATTCTAGAAACTATAACAGCTATCGACTTCAAATGTTTAAAAATTGTACAACAAGACCTACACTTTGGAGAAAAATTTTTTGGGTGGGGGCAGGAGAAGGCGTAGTCCCCATACAAATTAACAATTTTTATGAAATTTTCGATACGCTATATCTCGGAAACTATAACAGCTATCGATTTCTAGTGTTCTACAAAAAGTAGTTAGATAATAAGACCTATATTTTGGGGAAAAAATTTGGAGAGGAGCAGGGGGACTAGAAGATCCCATAAAAATAACAACTTTTATTAACTTTTTAATACGAATAATGTCGTAAACTTTTATTACTCTCAATCTCAAACCTTCTTCATCTTTTTCTGTTATTTATACGAACGTTAAAATTTTGTAAAGTTTTCTATGGACTTTAAAACTGGCACAAGGTGGTTTTATTATATAACTTGCAGTACAAAAATTACTCGTCTGGGTGTACTAAAAGACCAATGGGAAGGGTATATAAGATTCGGCACAGCCAAATATAGCGATCTTACTTGCTGTGTTTAAAAGTGTGAATGTCAAAAAAAATTTTAATTTTTTATACAAAATTTAATTTTTTTGACATTCACATTTTCAAATATCTAGTGAGCTCTTGATATTACCTGAATGTGTGAGCCCAGGAAAAGAACGTGCCTTGCTAAGGCAAATACATGAATGAATACGAAGAAAAGTTTCCATTCTGTTTTGTTTTTTGGAAATTGTGACATTTTTCAGTTTTGCTAATTACAAATTTTATAATTTTATAATCATTGTTGCAACAATTATCAAGCAAACACGTGTAGCAATTTTCTTAAAATAATTATATTCCAGGTTTTTTTTGATTTATTCTTTGCTAAGTATTAACTTAAGGTATATAATTTAAAATAAATCAGACTTAGAAGAAATTATTTTTATAACCATCTTTTGTGATCAATTAAAAGAAGCATAAAAAAGGAATTTTCCCCTTAAGTGTTAGTTTAGTGGAAAATGTATTCAGATAATTACATTATAAATCTAAATTAGCTTTTTTATATTTTGATTTTATTTTAAGTAAAATTGTATTAAAGTGGTTAAAATGTTGGCCTTTTTGCTTAAAATTAACCAATTTACCACAGGAAATTTTTTCCAATATTTTATTAAAAAAAAAAACAATAATTCACCGCATATGACACTCAATACGTCAATCACTAATCAATTACGTATGATACTCTATCTAATCAGTGATAAAAACAAACACTGAATCTTTGTTTTATTTCCCCCTTTGATGTAATATTTACTTAACATCAGTCACATGTTGTTTGCAAGTCACGCTCGCACATTTCTATCACTTTTCAGTATTTTTCAAATATTGTGATTTAGATTAGATTGTGTTAAAAGATTAGTGGCTGGCCAAAGTGGCCAAGAAAAAAAATTCAGCCAATAACAAAGCCTTATAATTAAATAAAACTGTTCTTTTTTTGGTTTATATTGGCAAAATTTTTATGAAAAACCCAATAACGTGGTTGGAAAATTAAAAAATATTACTACCACTGCCCGAGTGAATAAAGGGAGAAATACGCAACAGACATACAAACATTCTCACACAATTGCAAAATGAATTGAAATCAAATACCTTGAAAGAAAACAAAAGAACAGAATTTAATAAAAACTACTTTAATTTCCGATGCCAATCAATTTCGGAAAATACGAACATACATGTTAAGCAACAGCTACAACTGTAAATGCATATTTTCAATATCTTAAGCAAAAAATCTAACAAGAAAATCAAAACGAAAATCCTTTTTGCATTTGATTGTTGTTGTTTTCGCTCTTCACATCCACCCCTTATGCAATGTATTTGTTGCATAAAGAAGTACGTTGTTGTAGGAAGTATTGGTAGTATTTGGCACCAAAATTAAAAACAATGATACCAAATAAGGAAAGTTATTGAGGTCTGGCTCTCGACCTAACAAGTGACTAAATTGTGTTTGTCTGTCTGTCTGGCTACGCATTCGGATTCGAAAAAATTACCAAAAATTAGACTTGATTCAAGATATGAACTATTTTCCTTATTCAAGCTGGTCATACCCTTATTTCACATTTAGGTATGTAGGGCTAGTAATGCATACCAGGGGTGCTACATCACCTCACTTGCAAATAGATGCAAGAAAAAGAGAAGACAAATTTAAGGCAGAAAATAGAATATAGTTAGGAAATAATACAGAACGAAAAGTGCTAGGCACCGCTTGTTAGTATTTAAAAGCCATAAGCGTACCCTAGCCTCTTATAAAGATACCAGACAAAAACCTGATACTGGAGGGGCCATTGTGAATGCAAGTAGGAATACCAGTGAGCCGCCTCAGGTCTTTTTTATCCATGGACAAAATAATCTTGGCCCTTTCGAGTGATAATACTAGTTACAGAGATTTCGAAAAGCCACAACCTTCAGCCTTACTCCTGCATCTCATAGCCTTGTCCTTAAAATTATCTCGATCCTACATCAGAATTCGCACAGTAAGGAAAAGTCGAGGTAATTACCATATAAGTATTTACCCTACATCCCCTTTGGTCCAATTCATTTGCAGTTTAATTTTTGGGTATATCGAGGTGTCCCAGAACCCAGCAGAGTGTAATACACTTGAGTCCCTGGGGAGCTGATCGGCAGTTCTTGACCGCCTTTGCCTTAAAATTTTTGAACCAAGTGCTCTAAAAGCAGCTTGCTTATTCCCGCTGCAAAAATTTTTGCTTGGAATATACAACAGTAATTGTCTAGTCTAAATGGCTCTGTGATTTCAAGTGATTCACTAAGCATACCCCCTACAGTTCTAGTGCCCGTCTTAGACCTATCGGTATACATGGGGTTTCCTTTAATTGGTAAGTGACTTTTACTCAAGCTGATCTGTCCGACATTAATATCCTTACGCTCGATTTAAAGTCCAGATGTGGTGGCAAGTATTCAAACTCACTGGCTTTGATCCGCAGCTGTTCGATTCTTCCTATCTCAATCACTATCACATCTAACAATACAATCTGTTCATCTCTCCCCAAGAAATTTTGCAAAAGTTTTTTATATTTTTTGTTGTTGAATATTTACTTTGATAAAATAGATATAAATATTTAAGGTATTTATAAATTTACAATTATTTCACAGAAGTACCGAATAGAAAAAGTGCCGACGAGAACTCGTACCTGATTTCGCTGCATATATGCCAAGGAGCCACAATAACCTTTCATAGTTTTTTATTTTGACGCCGTTAAAAAATTAATTGTGTAAGAGGCAGAGGTAGTGCTCCGAAATTGTATCCTATAGCACCAAATTGCTTTCAGAATCGAGTTGTAAGAAAGACGTTCACAATTAAGACAAAGCAAAAAGTTTCTAGCGATTAGCTTAGAGTTGGACTTTTATTAGTTTTGTTTGTGTAAACTACTATATGTGACTTCTTTCCAAATCGATGATTAAATATGAATATAAATATGAATACAAAATTTAGTCTCAAAGTGCCAAGATACCATTTGGTTATTAGGAAGTATTTGGGAGCACCATTCCTTGCATTATTTTTAATATTTTTTTTTTTATTATTTATTCATTCTTTTTCCTGGACAACATGATTTTGTAGTTGGTCTGAGACGAAATCTACTGCGTGCTTACTTCTTTAAGTAGTATCGTAAGTAAATAGTGCAGAACAGTTTCTTACCTTAAGTAATCAGCCTCTTTGATCATATGTACTTATATTACGGCCTTTTGTGTAACTTTATTAAAGGTCGTAGAGACTCGTTGGAAGGTTCAGCTTTGTTGTTGTTGCCATTAAAAATTTTTCAAAAAATTTCGTTAAAACTATGTGTAATTAGATTAGTTTGAAATGGCGGGTCCCAAAGACTCACCATACTTCTTTTGGGCCGTTACCAGATAAGAAGAAACAATAACCAGTTTAACAAATTTGATGCAATTAAATCTAGAGTGCTCTACACTCTATTGAAAAGTGGTAGTAGAATTTTTATAGCAACATCAGATATTTATTAAAGATGATACAGAACATACCTAGCAGCCTCCCCATCTCCCTGCACTCCACAGAATCTTAAACAATCCAGCCATCCTGCACTTATTGCATGAAACGCTGTCCAACAACGACGTTTGTCATAAGATCCCCAGATCCCCACATACTCCTGGAGACTTCACAAGAAGTGGTTTTTACCCAGACATCTGTAATTTTGACCCTCACCACAGATTTTTTGCTCTTATTGTAAGACTAAAGTTCAGTAGGAGCGTCCACTGCTCTTTCTATAAGGAAACTGCCGCCAGCTCGTCTGCCATCTCATTTCCCTCAATATCCTACTGTCCCCAAACCCAGTAGATGGGCACTTGTCTCACGGCACACAACCTACCAATGTATGTTTTGCATCCCTTAACAACGGAGGAGCACTGCAGTGGCCATGGATTTTTAAGGGCTCCCTGATACCCAGCTCTCCCAGCAGAAAACTGAAACTCTAACTCCCTCTTTATTTTGGACTTCCCCGTAAAGAATTTTAAGTTCCTTTCATATGGGCGAAGAACCACCAACCAGGAATATTCCTCTAAAGTTACACCAGGGTTCCTACTGAAGTTCTGTCTTGAGATCATATCGGAATGACAATGTGGCACCCGAGAAAATTGTCTTGTTAATCCAAAACGAGTCGCAGATCTCGGCGCAACCCCTGCTGTGACCAGATTAAATGGTTTCAAATTCTAGATTACAGCCAGAGAGGTAAAAAGATACAGTTGTTCCCCCATCAGTGTTTTACATCTTTAAAACATAATTTTATTTTATTTAGTCTGATAGCAGATGAAAGAATATGTTTTTTGATACGTTCATTAAGGCTACTAGGATAGCCATCAAAAGCTTCCACTCTTTTTAAACGGAAAAACATATTGAATTGGCGCTAAAATTATTAAAGCCTAAAGGTAAAAGTCCAAAATACAGCTTAATATGTTCCAAAGTCACTCCGATTAACAAAAGAAACAATTATTTTGATCGTCCCCAAATATAAAAAAATATTGGAAAATAACGCAACAAGCTTCGGGTAGGATAATCAAAACGGCAACGTTGACTCTAAATGATGAAACAGAACCGAGGCATGACGTTTTTGTTTTCGATATAATTTGACATAAAATCACGCTGATGAAAGCAGTTGCAAAATTTTATCTATTTTATTTTAACAACGATTTTACTTATGCTTTCACTTTGAAAAAAAACTCAGCAAGATTGCCATTATTTTATTGAGTGTTTATAGATTTTATAAACAAAATCACATATTTTGAAGAAGAAAAATTAAAAAAAAAACAAAACGAAAAATATTTAGAAATTCAATTAAATCTAAAACTTGTAGATTTATGAATGAAACTATCAATATTTTTGAAAAATTATTTTAAAAAAATTCAAAATCATTATAATTTTAGTCAGTCAGTGTTTTAAAGAAGACTTACGGATAAATATTGGAAAAGTTGTCGTCATCACAGGTAGGCGCAGTTTGTGTTGAATAACTGTTCGTGAACTTGGAGCCAACGTTTCAATTATGGACCTGTTTTCTCTAAGAATCCATTTTCTTGAAGTTGCCGTCATGTTCTGTTTCATTATCAAGAATTTTTAAAATAAAGTTAACAAACTTTTAAATATATTTCAAAATTATTTTTTTATTTTTCTGAACAATAAGCAAAAGTGCACGCTGGCCTTCTTACGCATGTATTTATCTTACTAACGAATAACAATTTTCATTGACTTATCACTGATTTGATATGGAGCGAACGTATGCTTAAACGAATACTTCCCTTCTATTAATCCTGTCAAATTGATGGGCAAGAAAACAATATTAATGCAATAAGTGGATGAAAAGAAAAATCCAATTGAAAATCAGAATAAGAAAAATCAAAACAAGAATTGAAAAGAAAAAAAATTGTTTAAGGAAAACGGAAGGATGTGTGCAGACGTTTTGAGATTTTAATCATAAATGAAGAGTTTATCTTCAAAAAATGCTCTGTTGCTGCCTTTTTTTGTTTGTTTAGCTTGGCGTCACATTACATCAGGATAAGCTGATTTTTATGGATTTACAACGACAAGACAAGAACAAAAAGTGATTTTTAGCAAGTAGTGCAGACAGTTGTTGTAACTTAAGTAAGCTTGTTATATGACAGGATTATGGCAATCGCTCACACGCTTCTTTACTAATAAGGGTTAGAATCTAACACGCTTTTTTTAACGCTAACTATGCTTCAACCACATGTTGAAGTTAAATAAAATTCATTGAATTGTAATGATTTAATAATAAACCTGGGAATGAGAAAAAAATTCAGATTTGAAAATTTTTAATATTTAAAAACATTAACATTTATAATGGTTCTCAAGTTTTACTAGTTAAATGCGAAATTTTAAACTGTGTGAACAAGTGTTTAAATAAGGTGGCAACACATCCAAATCCGTTCACTCGGAATTTTTTTCAACATTTCAATTTTCTTTAAGGATTTGTGGATTTTGTTAATCGTTTTCTTTTGTTTTTGTCAATGTCTTTCTTAACAATCTTTGATTTTTACATTAAAATTTGTACAGGGTATCTGTCGGCATGGTATACTACTTTGTTTATAATTTTATATATATTTATAATTTTTGATTTAATCAAAGGGGATGGACCTTATACTGAAAAATGTTTTATTAAATGGCGGCACTTATATATGAAAAATAATAGCGGATTAGTGTCCGCATCTATTAGCCTTACAAATGCGAGCCCTTTTCAGCACATTTTTCATTACATTCTCACATATTTCACGCGGAAATCATTAATTTCATCCCGAATATTTTGTTTGAGTGGCTCCAGCGTTTCTGGTTTGTTTGCATAAACCTTGGTTTTTAGATATTCCTAAAAAAAGAAGTCCCGAGAAGTCAAATCAGGCAACCGTGGAGCCCAATCAACATCACCATTTCTTGAAATAACTTGTTGTGGAAAGAAATCTTGCAGTAATACCGCCTTGTTGATTCCGCATGTAAGCCTAGCCCATAGCAGGCAGTTGTAGCAATAAAAAGTTTTCAATTATATCATGATATCGCTTCTTATTTACAGTTACCGTTTCGCCGATTAAGTAAGGTCCAACGATTCCTCCTGACCAAATTGCACACCAGACTGTCACTTTTAATGGATGCAAAGGTGACTGATGAATAATTTCAGGGTTTCGCATTGCCCAGAACCGTCTGTTCTGTTTATTCACACATCCATTCAAATGAAAATGTGCATTGTCACTCATTATGACTTTTTAATAAAAATAGATGATTGATTTTGATCAAATGTTTCAACGATTAAAATACGTTGATTTGCCAAATTTTTTTCCATAGTAAATTTGCCACTTCTCTACGGGGTGCCCCGGTAGATCAGTGGTAAGTGCACGAGTCTACCAGTCTAGGGGTTGTGGGTTCGATTCCCACCAGAGACCCTGGTAAGTTTGCTTCATTTTTATTCTTTCTTATCCTTCTCTAAATTTTTTCTTTCCTTTTATCTCAACCTCTTCTATCTGCCTCTCCAGGTAACACAAAGGGACCGAATTAAGCGGACCCAAGTGAGCTGTATCCTTTCCTTCAATGGCTGCCTGTTCTACCTAACCTAACATAACCTACTTCACGACTGCCAAATTTGAAATCTCAAGGTTAATGTTTACCAAAACGGCGGCAAAACAAAAAGTGTACCTTTCCGGCGGACACCCTGTATTTCCCACACAAAAAATAAATAAAAATTGTTTTTCAATTAAAAAATTGCTTATATTAATTAAAAAATGTTATATTAATTAAGAAATTAAAAAATAGTGTTTCTTTGACTATTAAAACTGAAAAGCCTTCTGATTTCGAGCAAGTCACCCTAGTTATAGGTCTTTCCTCTATAGACACAAAAACTGAATCAAATATAAAAATAAAATTAAAAATAAAATTAAATAAAATTAAAAAATGGCTTTATTTTATTTAACAAATACAGGGTGTCTGGCGGCAAATTTATATTTTAAAATATGATTATTTTAAAAAGTAATAATGATGCGAAAGAAGGGTGTTGCCGTTAGAATTATCGATTATACGAGTTTGTCAGCCACAATATCGCAGTGGTCGAGTGAGCACCACGCGTTCGCTTGTGGAGGCATTTTTTTAAAAGTAATGATTACGCATCTGCTCTTCGACAATTTTGTTCAAAGTTCGTTAATCGGCGAATACGGGATGGACCAAGTGTAAATTTAATTCGTTAGTGGGTGCAGAGATTCCACGCAATTGCTTCGGCTATCAAAACCCCACGGCCAGGACCCAGTCGATCTTCAAGTACTCCCGAAAACACTGAACTGATTGAAAGCAGTTTACATGAAAATCGACGAATTTCAATACGGAAAACAACAGACTCTCTGAGACTTCAAATAGCAAGTGAGTGAGGTTGATTTATGCAAAAATTTTTGTGAAACGATGTTTTGCAGGGGTTTTGCACTGTAAGGCCCATTTTTTTGGAGCAGGAAGGCTCATTTTCACTTAAACGGTCATGTCAACAAGCAAGACTTCCGTTAATAGTCTACAAAACCCGTAACCCTCGACTGAAACATTAAAAACCATTGCAATGCCCTAGGATAACTGTTTGGTGTGCCTTACCCACGCATGAGATAATTCGAACATTCCTTTTTGAAAGTTCTCCAGGCCAAGCGACGAATGTCTACGGTGACAATTATCGACGCATGATCACAGAATTATTTTTGCCAAACCTGCAAGCTCATCCATCGTACTCGTTGCACACGTTCTTTCAGAAGGATGGGTTGACTGCACACACAGCCAGAGCTTCGATGAATTTGATTCGGTTCGATTCCCCCAAAAATTTATCAGTCGCTGTGGAGACATCCCATGGCCACTAAGGCTGCCCGATCTTACTCCAATAGATTTTTTTATGGGGCTACTTCGAAGAGAGGGTTTATAATGACAGTCCTCAATCCATTGTGGCTTTAAGGGAAAATATTCATCGAGTCATCAGCTGAATTATTTACTGCAGCGTGTGGCGCAGAGCACAAGGCTCTTTAAATTTTTTCTTTTTTTTTTATTTCAAATGGCAACAGACTTTTGTTTTAAATAGCACACTTAGTTATGCGGATTTGTTCAGAGCTGTTTAATTTTTGTGTATTACTTGTTTAAGATATAAGACTTAAGAACACCTTGTGAATTACCTAAATATATTGCTAAGACTTCTCGAAACTGGATAATAATTTATGCGGATTAGGTAATAACTTTCTAGAAAAATTTGTTCTATGCTTCTTTAAGGACTTTAAAGGTACCAATATTTATAAAGTTACTTGAACCTACGTGCATTAGCGAGGTCTCGTTAATGGAAGTAAAAAAAATTTTAATCGGGGGAGTTATTTCTACTGAACTACAATATTTGAAAAAATATTATTTTAATGTAATATTTATGTACAAATGTGTCTACACTGTGGAAAAACGTTGTTTCCCACTCCCTTTTCACAGCATACACGGAAATTTGTCTGCCCCTTTTTGGTAATTCAACTATGTTTAATAAATTATAATAAAAAACTGAAATAAAATCCAAGAAATCAAAATGTAAATCTAATAATAAAAGAAAATTGTATTCCTGTCAATATCCATGTGTATAAATGTGTTACCATAAACAGAGTAGTAAAATCGATTAGAATCTGATGTTGAGTCAAAGTCAACAACATAACATTTTTATTGAATATGCAAAATGTTGTTTTGCTCTAAATATAAAAAAATTAGTAATATAATAAATAGAAACAAAGCAACAACAAACATATTATAAAAACGAAAAAAAAATTTTTCTTCTAGACAAAATCCAATATTTATTGAAATTGCCCTTATGGCTAAGGCAAAACAGGGACGAATAAAAAGAAAAAAAGGGTGTCAATTGGTTGTAATATTTTTCTTTTCTTTCTACAACTCCTGCTCGTTTATATTTGCAACTAAAGTCAAGTCAAGTCAATGGCATCAATGTCAAGTCAACGTGTTACAAGTAGCAGCAAGTAACAACAACAACAAGAAAAAGGAAATACGACAAATATTTATAAGAAAACAACCCAATTTTAAGAGTTTCTTTTTTATTTATTTTACTAGCTGACCCGGTGAACTTCGTACCACCTAACGGTTATTGAATATGGGCATTTTTTTAAAAGAGTTCAAAGTTTGTTTAGTCGAATAGTTTTAAAGAAAACAAAAATTCAAAAAGATTTCAAAAATATGGCGTTTCAGGTAAAAGCTGTTAAGAAAGCTATGTATTTTCGTGCATGGGTTATGTTTAGGTTAATTCCCTTCAGTGCAGTACCTTGTGATATACGAAACTTTTCGTTTTGTTATTAGGCGCAAGTTCAAATAAAGCAGATGTTTTGCCCACACGTGAACATGCAACGTATATTTGGCTATGAGAAAAACATGTATTTTCTTAACTAAGACCACAAATACTCAAGGATTGTCCTTGTGATTTGTTAATCGTCATTGCGAATGCAAGACAAATAGGAAATTGAATTCGCTTAAACTCAAAAGGCATATCGGTTGGTATCATCGGAATTCTCGGTATGACAACTTCTTAATATTTGAACTTTCCTCTAAGTATAATTGCGTGAATAACATGGACTATCAGTTTTGTTATTACTTAGCGCGTTCCATTGCAACGTTTTGGTTGGTTTAAATTTCGAAAGACGATAACTACCGAGCCTACCTTCAGCTGTAAGCTGTGCGGTGGTAAGCCAAGGAGCTTAAAACTTCAGTTGAATAGTTGGTGGCTTCATCTTTGTTTGTTACACAATCAATAGATTTAAAAGAATGCAGAGTACCAACGATTTGATTCTGAACTATATAGTTTAAATCATCAACATCTATATTTTTAGCTGCTAAAATTGCCCGTTCACTCAACCAGTCATAATTTTTCCCATTAGCAATTATGTTGGGGAAAACTTTCTGGATGAGCTGTTCTTTTGACGATACAAAATTACAAACATTTTGAGGAAACGAAATCAATTCGTTTGACTTGTCGACAGGAATACGGCCATTACCGATAGTCAACAATTGGTTGGAGAACTCTTGAGCTGATAAATCGTTGAGCAATGTAACTCCCATGTTTTCTGTCAACTGCAGTATCTTTGCAAAACGCCACAGAATTGAGGATTTACGCAAGCACTTATTCGATCAGCAGCCGTCGATCTTGGAATGACTGGCAGTGTTTGGCGGAAATCACCAGGCAGTAAAATCATTGCACCTCCAAAAAATCTTGAGTCATTGCGCAGATCTCTTAGTGTTATTTTAATAGCTTCTATTGCGCGTTTGTGTGCCATTGTGCATTCGTCCCAGATAATGATTTTACACGCTACTAACACTTTGGACATGGCGGCTTTTTTCGCAGTGTTACATGTCGGTTGCTCTATATTTTAAAGGTTTGAACTAATTGGTTCAACTCATGTCGATCGTATTCACGTTCACGCTTCATTTCTCGATTTAGTAGCTCATTCATTTCATGTTCTGGTGCTGGCAGTCCTAACCTGACTAACAAACTGCCGCAAATAAGGAAACACATGTCTTCAATTAAGAGCAAGGCTCGGTTATGCATCTTTTTTTCTCCATGTTATTATTATTGGACCTTCGCTAATGCGAACTAACAATATGTATTCAAATCCTAAATTATGTAATTGATATTAGTCCAGTCAGTACCAGACCAAAATTGAAGTTCTCATAATAAGGTAAATAAGGTTATGCATCTTCGCATTGACTTCAAGATTTGGATTTCTCTAGATGACAATTTATTGATGTAAAATCTTTTCTGACACATTGTCCTTGTATTTGTTCCACAGGTCACTTGGACTTGACGGGAAGCATGTCAATAGCAAATAATGACAATAGCAAATAATGTTCGTATATGGCTCAGCGATTGTCGTATCTCAATGAGTATCGTTTTCAAGCAAATTGAGCTCTTGACATGCAGCACGAAATGTTGGGCAGACTATACCATTAACAGTACGTAATACTGCAAATGATGTTGGACCACAAACATTCCAACCAGCAACAACCGCTAAAAAAAGCATTCATCATTCTTCGGATGAACTGTATAAATGCGACCAAGACCATCACTTGAACGACCATCTGGATGCCCAGGAACCATAGTGCCTTTCTTTCGACGTTAAAAACTTTTTGAAGAAGCGCTCCAAGTGTAATACCGTGGCATCTCCGAGTAAAGTAAAGTTTGTGCAAACGGATCGCTTTGACAAACAGCAAAGAAACTTGTCAATGTTGTCACTGGAGATATTTCAGCACGTCGAACAACATTTGTCGCAGTGAAATATACTCGTTGGCCATTCTCCAGATGCACTGCTAAGTGTACGCCAAACTGCGTAACGCGTAATTTCATCGTTGCCATTGGAGGTTTGGATGCTTAAAACAGCCATTTCGCTGCCTTTCGTGACATATTTGCAGATGTACTTGATCAACTTCACTGAATTAGAATATTCAACATTACAATGGGTCTTAAATCATTTGGAAAGAAGTGGCGAATATGGCACAGTCCAATTGTTGTCAATCACGAAATTGTTTCCTTTTACTTTCCTTGTAGTAGTTTGATCGTTGTCATTGGGCGATCAACGCCGATACAGTGGATAACCGTCATTGCCAGTGATAGTTTTCGCCGTCAATTTTCATGGATAATGCTTGGAACACTTGCCGTCGACCATGAATCATATTTGTAATTACAACATCATGTAGTTCTTGATTTGTTTCGGGATCAGGGATCTCGGCACTTATAATATCATCTATCTGGTCTGGTCGAACTTTTTCGACTTACCAAAAAAGAATGTGTGCATGCGGCAAGCCTCGTTCTTTGCCATTTTATTGAATACATCCAGCATCGAGTATATCCGAACACGTATTGCCTAGCAATACATATATATAAAAAGCAAGCAAATTTTTTGCCTAAACACACACAATTCACAAAATATTTTCCTTAATAGCAGCATGTCAATAACGTTATAAACATGTTTGTTTGTTTCTTCGATAATTACTGAAAATTACTGATAAAGCGTGAATAGAAAACTGTAGCCAATTGCATTTTTCATGATGGATAGCTATTACCAAGTAAAAACTTCACAAACAGTTCAGTTTATAATGGCTTCATTATTTTGTAGCCCTATCCGCCACTTGTAAATATTTTTGTTTATTTTTTTAAATGTTTGTTGCGATAACAAAACAAAACAATGTATAGAAAAAAATTACGGTAATGAATCGCTAACTAACAGACAGATTAATCATTGCATAGCCTAAATGCTTAGAGAAAGACTTGAAATAAGTATTGGTTAATTTTGTAGATTCTGAACTTAAAAAAGATAGAATTATAATTTAATTTACGCTCGACAGGTTTCAAAGTTATGAATGCATTTTTCGTACTTTTTTGAAATATTAGACCATTAGAGGCGAGATAGGGTAAAAAATATTTTATAACTGCTTATATCCATTTTGAACCTTCGGAACCGAAAAAGATAAAAAGGGGCTCAAATTATATTTCAAAATTGCATTCGACAGGTCTCGAAGAAATATGAATATAAAATTTTGATAATTTTGATCCTAAGGGGCAAAAAGGGATTAACATTTTATTGATAATTTTTAAGTTATTTCTGTTACTTTTAAACTAATAATTTAAATTGTGTTCAACTGGTTCAAGAAAAATACGAACACGTTTTTTGAAGTTTTTTTACAGTTATTGAGACTTATATAAGGAATTAGTTTTGTTGTTATTTATTTGTCTCCTAAGTAAACTCACCTCAGTTCCACACCCATAATTTACTTCCTGCCTATTCTCATCTTAGTTATGCATATTAGCATAATAAAAACCCATATTAAATTTGGAGATTTCAGCTGTTACACTTATTGACATACATGTATATGTAAAAGATTTTTTCTTGTAAAGGAAGTGCCACGCCTATTATTTTCTTCACGCCCAAACTCAGCTTTACCAATACACAGCTGAATTATGCATATTACCATTATAAACATCTTAACAAAGTTTTGAGAGTTCAACTGTAACAGTTATTGAGATATGTATATAAAAAAACTCTTTTCGTTGTATTGGAGATGCGACGCCCATTTCTTTTTTCCCACCCATACGGAGCACAATTATGCATCTTAGCACTATAAAAATCCGTGCAAATTTTGGAGACTTTAGCTATTACAGTTATTGAGATATATACAAAAAACTATTTTCGTTGTATGGGAGGTGCCACGCCCATTTATTTCTTCCAAGCCATTCAGAGCACAATTATGCATATTGGCTTTATAAACATCTGTACGAAGTTTGGAGACTTCAGCTATTACAGTTGTTGAGATATATACAAAAAACTATTTTCGTTGTATGGGAGGTGCCACGCCCATTTATTTTTCCCCGCCGATACAAAGCTCAATTATGCATATTATCACTATAAACATCTGTACGAAGCTTGGAGACTTAAGCTGTTACAGTTCTTGAAATATATACAAAAAACTATTTTCGTTGTATTGAAGGTGCCACGCCCATTTATTTCTTTCCGCCCATACAAATCTCAGTTATGCATATTAGCACTATAAGCATCCGTACAAAGTTTGGAGACTTCAGCTATTACAGTTGTTGAAATATATACAAAAAACTATTTTCGTTGTATGGGAGGTGCCACGCCCATTTATTTCTTCCCGCCCATACAAAGCTCAGTTATGCTCAGTTATATTATCACTATAAACATCTGTACGAAGCTTGGAGACTTAAGCAATTACAGTTGTTGAAATATATACAAAAAACTATTTTCGTTGTATGGGAGGTGCCACGCCCATTTATTTTTTCCCGACCATACAAAGCTCAATTATGCATATTAGCACTATAAACATCTGTACAAAGTTTGGAGACTTCAGATATTACAGTTATTGAAATATATACAAAAAACTATTTTTGTTGTATGGGAGGTGCCACGCCCATTTATTTCTTCCCGCCCATACAAAGCTCAGTTATGCATATTGGCACTATAAACACCCGTACGAAGTTTGGAGACTTCAACTATTACAGTTATTGAGATATATACAAAAAACTATTTTTGTTGTATGGGAGGTGCCACGCCTATTTATTTTTTCCCGCCCATACAAAGCTTAATTATGCACATTAGCACTATAAACATCCGTACGAAGTTTGGAGACTTCAGCTGTTACAGTTGTTGAAATATATACAAAAAACTATTTTCGTTGTATGGGAGGTGCCACGCCCATTTATTTCTTCCCGCCCATACAAAGCTCAGTTATGCATATTGGCACTATAAACACCCGTACGAAGTTTGGAGACTTCAACTATTACAGTTATTGAGATATATACAAAAAACTATTTTTGTTGTATGGGAGGTGCCACGCCTATTTATTTTTTCCCGCCCATACAAAGCTTAATTATGCATATTAGCACTATAAACATCCGTACGAAGTTTGGAGACTTCAGCTATTACAGTTGTTGAGATATATGCAAAAAACCATTTTCGTTGTATGGGAGGTGCCACGCCCATTTATTTTTTCCCGCCCATACAAAGCTTAATTATGCATATTAGCACTATAAACATCCGTACGAAGTTTGGAGACTTCAGCTATTACAGTTGTTGAGATATATGCAAAAAACTATTTTCGTTGTATGGGAGGTGCCACGCCCATTTATTTTTTCCCGCCCATACACAACTTAATTATGCACATCAATAAATAATTTACCTATACCGAATTTGGAGACTTCAGCTATAATAGGTATTGAGGTATGTGAAAAAAACTGTTCAATTTGTATGGGAGGTGCCACGCCCAGTCGGAATTTCAAAAAATAAATAAGCCTAAAACGCATTCCCAGATATCGGGTATGTCTTTTTTTCAAGTTTCGTTAAAATCGGTCCAGCCGTTCTCGAGTTATAAGCGGTGTCACTAACAAAAAAAAAATTGTTCTTTTATATATAAGATTACATTTTACTTGTGTTTATATGAGTTGCTAAATTATGAGTTTTTTTTTTGCTCCATAATTTTATGTCAAAAATATATATAAAAGGACCAAATGGCAAAAGTGTGCCCAAAATACAATAAAACTATGAATATAAATGATATTAAATAATATCTGATTTATTATCAAATTATGTTTAGGAGATGTAGGAAATGGGATTAGGAAATGGTAAATTCAGGTTTTTATTAAATAATAACAAATGAGGAGGGGGCTTAAGGCAAACATTAATACTTAGCTCTGGTATAGTTTTTAAAGGGGTTTTAGTTTATTTTTAAGATTTGAAAATTGGTTTCTAGATACCTTTTGTTACTTTATTTCTATTGAAGGTCTTATTTAGTTTTACTTTAATTCTATTTTAGCCCTCCTTCAGGTTAAATATAATTAATGTTTTTCAGATACATAATTCTTAATTAAAATATGATTATTCTAAAGTTTATTTAAGGAATATATTTCTCATTCTACCATAATACTTTTGAGCCACCATAATGCTTATGGCTGCTTCTATGTAAATTATGCAATCCTTTAAACAAAAATTACTTTTGTAAATAATTTAAAGCAACAGGACCCATTTACATTATTTACAAACAACTTTAATTATTGCCTTAAATATTTTCATATTCAAACAAACTCATTCCAAGAAGTTAGAGATGTTTTATTAATTTGTCTTTCTTTATTGGAGACATTATTTATTTTTGTAAAACCAGTTGATTAAACATTTTATTTTTCAACTTTTGGGTTGACATTTGTTGGGTTATTGTTGTTCATTGTTGTCGTTATAATTATAATAAAGAAAATAAACCAAAATACAATCATCATGAAATAACAATTTTACATATGACGAGTCCAATTTTTGGCTACATACGGCCAAGCTCATTAAGCGTATTCAATGAAGTGTAAGATATAATGGAGCAATATACGTATTTCTAGTTGGAGCAAACAACGTCATAACTTAAAAAAAATAGTTTTTGGGTTTATCGAGAATTATTGTTTATGTTATGCTTTATACTGTTTATAAATTTCAACTTTAAATTTTTTTTTAAGTGAAAATGCCGCTTGAGTTTTTTCAAGTAAATCTTAGCAAGTTGGAAATTTTAGCGGAGTTTTCTCGAAATGAGCGATATGTAGGCCTAGTCTTCTTAAGCATTTGTTAATCAAGTATATACAAGGTGGGCCAAAAGAAATCATCCGAAGTTGTTTGGCTCTATTTTTTTTTATAAATGAAAAAGTTCGATTCTGTTTCTTGGTCAAGTCGGGGAGATAATATCGGCCAAATGGGCGCTTGCTATACTCACTCGTTTTATTTAATTTTTTGACTTCGGCGAGAACGTGGGGCGACAGATTCTCGCACTCGTATCGAATGTTGTCCGTGAGGGCTTTTTAGGGTCTCGGATTTGTTCACGTTAACACGGGACTTCAAGAAACTCCACAAAAGAAAGGCTAAATCGGACGATCTTGCGGTCCAATGTTAATCGCCAAAACGAGGGATAAGGCGAACCGGGAAAGCCGCTTTAAGAATATCGATTGCGGATCACGCAGTGTGTGCCGTTGCTCTATCCTGTTAAAACCACATGTCCTTCAGTCCTAATTCATTCAACTGCGACAGAAAAAGTTTGTCTAACTTGGTCCTATAGCGCGCACCGTCCACTGTTGTCGTTTGACCAGCAGCCTCCTCAAAAAATGGCCCATTGACTCCTTCAGCTTGAGCAGCGCATCATTCAGTCACTTCAAACGGGTGTAATGGCTTCCTATGCATCACTCGTGGACTTTCGGTGCCCCAGAAGTGATAGTTTTGCTTGTTTATATAAACGCTGAGGTGGAAATGAGCCTCATCGCTCATTATGGTTTTGGTCAAAAAATCGTCCACTTCGGCCTCGAGATTGAGGATGGCTTGGGCGTTTGGCGGTCGTCAGGCAGCAGTTAATGCACAGACTGATTTTTGTTCGGGAACAAGCCTTTGACCGAAATTTGCTTTAGGGACGACCGGCTCATGGCTAAATGCAAAACACGGCGTTTCGACGATATTTCTGGTGACAGCTCGACATCCTCGCCAACAGCGGCGATATTCTCGGCAGAACGGGCAATCTTGTGCCGGCCACTCTTGGCAGCATCTCTTAGGGTCCCATACTCTTCAACGTTGGTGGCCAAACGGCAGTGTTTGCGCAGTCGGTGCCGGACTACCGGGAAATCGGCGACGGAATTCGAGAACACTACAGACGAATTGTTACGCAAAAAATAGACATGATTTTTCCACGTTTTTGGAGAGTTATCTCTCCATGGGGTGTTGGCTTGCATTCTTCTTCTGTCTAGTTCATAAATGTCAAAACAAAATGTCCAATGTCAAGGACGCCATTTGCAAAATTAAGCATGTCCATCCGCCCAGCTAGGTGTCCGTGTACTCTTGTAAGCAAAGTACAGGTCATATAGGAAGGCCAATAGATCCGCGTAGAAAAACCTCTATTAAAGTTAAACCTTCTTTTAGGGGACCTTGTGAAATAACTTGGCAGTTATCGCAAGCTCCAATAAATGGCAACCAGCATAGCAAAAAATATATCTGTGACAAATTCCAAATTAGTTTGAAGAATGCAGCCTGTATACTAGTTGCTAAAGTTCATTGACATACAACCAGCTGGGTGAACATCATTTTATTGTCTCAGAAAATTTTCGTTCGTTTTACTTTGTTTTGAATTTTGTTTTTGGGCGTTACAGGTATTGGCATAAGGGCCTTATACCCCTACTTTATATGCGATGTGGGTATTAAAACTCAAAACAATTCCATAACAGCGATGCTGTAACCGCAATACTAATAAAGTCATTTTTAAATTACAATTTTGTAAAATTAACTCATCACAGTCTTTAAAAATAGAAGTAATTAATCACAAAATAGAAAACCCCTGGAAGGCTTTCTTTGCTAGTACTCTTTGAAAAGTATGCTAACTTTCTATGTATGCTTGGCTCCGTCAGTTGCTTTTATTTATACAATCAAATGTGTTTATTTCCCTAAATAACCCTTATAAGAATAATTTGTAGTTACAGATTTGCATATGGCGCAACAAAATTAAAATGAATGGAAATTTTGTATATTTTATAAAATTAAAAAACAACAAATGAAACAAATGTAAAAAATTTACACACAAACAATTACACACACACACACACATGGACACACTCATCAAGCAGAAGAAATAACAATAAATCAGACTGGGCTTAATTTTAATGAGAAGTTTTTTCTTTACTAATGATTACTTTTACAACTTATGGGGGGTGTAAATTTTAAAGTTTTAATTTTTTTGGGCACTCCATTTTGTTCTCTAATTAGTAGTTTAAGATTTAAATTTAAATTAGACCAATTTATATAAAGGCATACAAAAATTAAAAAAAAAAAAATCTGTTAGTAATTTTGCGGACTTTTTTGATTTAGAAGAGAAAAAAAAGGATATATGACGGGCATTTAAATTATTTAAGCAAAATGTGTAAAATCTCTGCGTGTCAATAACAGACATATTTCTACATATTTTAAATAAAAATTTTAAACAATTATGTTGTAAATTTTTTTTTGTAAGGCTGTGAATTGCAAAAAAAAAAAACAAAAAAATCAAAATAGATATTTCAAAACAAAAAGTGATAGTTGGGCTTAGGAAACAAAAAAAGGTTTCCAAGACAATAATTTTGTCCAAGGATCCAAAATAAAATTGCAAGCAAACAAAAGCTTTAACTAAAAATCTTTTAAAAATCGATTAATTTGGTGAATTATATTTTTTCATAGAATTTTTAACATTCATATGGAAATTGATTTATTTTCTTTAATATGAAATTTATTAACTAATAAGCTTAGTTAAATTGTATTTTATATTTCATTTGGAAAAAAAAAATTAAAAAAAAATTTATTCAAGTTGGTTATAAGTTTATAACCAATTTGAATAAACCTTAGGTACGTATCTTTCCCCAGGCCTTAACGTTTTCTTGAAAACTTAAAACTTTTTTATCTTTAAGATTTCTTGCAAGCGAATAAAATTAAAGAAAAGTAATTATATATTTTTATGCACGTTTTTCTCATTGAAATCCCATAAAGAAATATTTAACTTTTACAAATTCTCCATGTTGACTTTTGGTTTGGGTGCTTCCCTCAAGGAGCAGCAATTGTCATCTTTGCAAATAAAACATACTCACGCCCTACAGTTAAATTTAAATAAAATCAAATGAAAAAATAAAATCTATGAAAGACGTTAGAAAACCTGCTTTTTTACTTTTCAAAATAAACCGCCCGTTTTTGCATTACAAAAAACTTTATCATTCTTTTACCAACTTAAATATTTTGTAAATTACATAAATATTATTTATTTTATTTTTTGCATTTTTTTCATTTCATTTTGTTTCCTGCTTTTATCAAAAGCCTTCGGGATATAAAAATTTATAAAAAATCACGTGCTTATCTACTCAAACCCACACAATTAACGCCCATTTTGACAGTAATTTCAGTGTTTAAGGAAAAAAGAATTTGAAAATGTTATTAGAAACAGAAAATACTTTTTTTATTATTTTTTCATTTCAATTGTTAGGCAAACGAGCAGAAGGAAAAAACATGCAGCCTCTTTCTTTTCTTCTTGACTGCCTCCACCATTTATTTCTATTCGAAGTAAATGAAAAGAAATGAACTGAAAATCACCCCCTTTATGCCCTCAAAAGCTATAAAATAACAAATAAAAAAAACTTTTTCGAAATGATGTAAGAAAATTTCCAAAATCGAATTCCCATCTTAACTATGAAAAATACAAAGAAAACAAAATTGTGAATATCACTTTAAGGCAGAAGTTCCCAATGTCAATGGGTCATTTTTGCTAAGTATAAAAAGTTGTCATGAGTACATAAATAACTGAAATGTACACATTTTGTTAGGACAGTCACGACCAAAAGAAATTTATGTGAAACCAGAGCTATAAAGCATATTTGCATAAAAAGCTGCAAAAAGCAACAACAAATAGGAATAGTAGGAAGACTTATACGTTCTTCGTTGAGGTAAGATTTCAATAATTCTCTTTCAAAAACGTCACTTTAGTATTTCTTGCCAACGAGGAGGAAGACAGTTTTTATTTATTTCAATTATAATAATTGTTCTTATGTGACAAATTGTTTTGCCGCAATCCTTTTACTTTACTGAATAGATAAAAAGTTTTAAAAACTAAAACAGGATCATATATTTCCGCTTCAATTGCTTCAGACTTATGATATTTCTGCAACGGCAAAACGCAAATCTCACAAAACATAAAGAATATTTTAAAAACGTTTTTTTATTAATAAAGCTAATACGTTACGTTTAGGGGTTTATTTTTGCTTTGGCTTACTTTTTTTTGATAAAAAAGGGTCCTTCTAAGCAAAAAACTCTCACTTAAGCTTGCGGTGCATATGTTTCTTTGATTTAAAGGTGAGAGAGAGTTCAAAATGGGAACCTACTGCTCGAAAAATGCATCATCAGCAATGCATGGTCATTAGCGGAACTGAGGTTTCTGGTTGCAGACTAATGGAGTAATCTGAGTGTTGCAGTTAGGAAAAGTGATTAAGTTTACACCTAGACGTGCGTAGCAAACGAGAATCTGATATCGCGAGGAATCGCCATCTAGTGATCACTTATCTCCGCATTAGAATTGCAGTGATAAAAAAGGAGGCGGAAAAGATTTAAGGTGGAAAAACTCAACAACATAGACGTTATTAACTTTTGTTCGAATTCAATAAAGAAATCAGGACCTTAGAATGCTAACATGCTTATGACTGAGGTGAAAAGAAACAGAGGCTCTGTTGAATGTTATGTATGTCTCAATAAATATACACGCAAGAAAAAATAGAGGTTCATCTTTGAAAACTTGTTTGTGAAAGAAAGGATGCTAAGAATTAAAAAAGTAACAGCAGATCATGGAAAAGGTCGGTACAGCAGTATTATGAATCGTGAAGTGAAATGTAGCCCTAGACATTTTAGGAGAAGATGGGCCGCAGTCAATGCGAAAAGCTCTGAAGCTACTAAAACTAGCCGAAGCCATTACACATCCATGCAGCAAAATCATAAGTGAATAACAAAGAAGACGAATTAAGAGAATTTCAGAAAAACAATAGTAGGGACATCATAACACCAACAGACTTACATCTGAAATAGGGGCAAGAATTTTGCAAGTCTTTTCTATTTTTGCCAAGTGTTTCTAGTTAAGGTTTGTCAAATCAAAAAGCTACAAGACACAGTTGGATCATCATTTGGGATCTAAAAGAAAAGTTGAAGCCTATGCAGGCGAAATCTGCACTCTCACACTAATATTTGCAGACATGCAATCAAAGCTAAGACTGGTAAAAGAGGCAGCCAGAATGTGGGCCGATAAAGGTTAACATAAAAAAACCAAAGAAATGCATCTAAGCGTCGTGAGCTTTAAACGACTTTGTATACAAACCAATTGATCAAAGATATTGCATCCAGCCTGAAAAGTCTTATAGACAAGAAACAATCTAAGCAACAACAATGCCAGAGTCCTAGTCTTTTTATCTCTGTTGTTAAATAAATATTGTTTTACGGCTGTGAGTTGTGGAACGCCGCTGAACAAGATATATACATTCTATTTAAATATTAAACAATTATTCCTACGAAAAATCCTCTCCATACTTTGGCCCAGGAATAACACAAACAATTGCCTACAGTCAACAACAGAAGCCTGGGGGATGACATCTTAAGATAGGTTAAGCGTCTTTCCAACATTAAAGTTATACTGCCGCTAAGCCGGTATGTGGACGGTGATGTAGATGAATCGCCATAACATGGGATATTATACATCAGACATACAAAATAAAGATCAGTCCTTTGCAAAAGTTGCACAGTGGCACAGGTAAAGCTAGTTGATTTGATGTTCTTTCTGTGATACTCTGAAATTGCTTTTCTTCGCAACACCGGCAGCACACTAATCAGTTTGCTCAGTTCAGTTTTTTTCAGTTTCATAGAGTCCCCATAGGCATTTCCTCATCCTGATTGCTTCAGAGATTTTTGGTCATTCTGCCAACTATCTTGTTGTTTCACTGCGCCCTGTGCACGGTTTCCTTCTACTCTTTCAACTTGCCCTTAATTATTACGAAAAGTTAAGGGCTCTCGATAACACACGTTGCCCGTTCGTTCTCGACCAACACATTATGTCAAGGTACCCATTAAGTGCAAACTTGGCCATATTTCAAATAATCACTTATCATTCTCTTGGATTGCGATACTGTCCGCAATTTAATCCCGGATATTATATCCCCCATTCAAGCTTCCCTATCTGTACAGAAGCTAACATCCTTTTGACCTACAGATGCCCTGAACCAAAACAGGCATTGCGTTATTGCTTGGACTTCTATTAGCAGTAGAAAAGAACGGAATAAAATTTTTACTACCGAATACCCCGACAACAATAAAAGGAATATATTTTGGAATATTTATCAAACAAAAGCATGAAAATCATAAGTACAACAGATAGTAAGGAGAAAACAGGATTTTGGATGCCTAAAATGCTGAAAAAAAGTGTTTTTATTCATTTTTAAGTGCAAAACCTAACCTACCCGATAACTATTTGTTTCAATTGATGTGAAAGCTCTGTTGGCGTTACCGCTTATTTTAAAATAACTTAAGCGAAATTAAATTGATTCATTCTTCCTCTAAAAGGATGATCAGTTTTCGTGGTGCGGAGTCTGTATGATGACAAAAAGATTAATATAAATACAAGCAAACGTGGACAATACTCGGAATAAATTTATGTTGCACAAATATTTAAAAATCGAAGCTTAGAAAAAAATTAGTTTTAAATTTTTTACGCAATAACAAAGCAACCTCTTGCAGCTTTCATAAAAGAAGTTATTTTTAAAATATATTTTTAAAGAAATTTTTATGTAACACATTCTGCAGCATGTTTGTGCAACCAAAAAATAATAAAATCTCTTTATATACTTGAAACCTCGAATGAAACACGAAATGAAAGCAAAAACACGAATTCACACTATGCAACTAGCAATGAAACATACCTGGTTGCATATACATGTTTCATAATGTGTACCTAGCATAAAACTACAAAAATAGTTGTTGTTTAGTAAAAGAACACGAGATGTTTGGGAACAACTGTTCGCTGTTTAACAAATAATTTTAGCTTGAAACAAATTTTAATTGCTGCCAAAGTTATTTCGTATTTCATTTCATTTGCAAACAATTGCTTAGTATTGTTTTTGTAGTTCGTGTTGCTGTCTTTATAGTATCGATAAGAGAATCACGTTCAATGAATTGGTAACAGTCGAATGGAAGTTTAACGGCTGTTTGTTAGAATTTTGATAATACCCAACTTAATGATGAGGCCTAGGCAAGCTACTCTAGTTAAACAGAAGTTGGGGCATGAATATTGAAAGTGGTATGAATAAATAAATGAAAGAATATTTCAATTGCTGTAAGCAAGAAAAAAACATCTTATTTGTGTCTTTTTAATCAATGACAGCGTAACAATGATATCAAGAGTTTTAGTAATTTAAGACCATTTACAGTTTAAGAACAATAACAAATTTCTATTTTTGTTTTCTATTTACTTTGACATTCATATCGCCCCCTACCATCATTTATTCTCCCACTTTAAAAACGCCTTAGACAATTGCTTATTCAATGATTGTAAGTAAATGATATTTAAATTACTTGTTTGAAGGAGTTTTTAAGTGTAAACAAATAATTATAACTTACAAGAACAATATTTAAAGATAAGAATAAACGTAAAAAATTTTAAAACACAAAATTAAATGAGTTTTCATACTGCACAATGAGTGAAGAAAAGTCATACAGCCACAGAAATCATAGTTAAATAAAAACTTTTAAATAAAATTTCAAATTGCAAACCGTGTGCATGCAGTTCTGTTTAATATAACACATCAAGTTCGTTTAACCTTTTGATTGATTGAAGCGCCCAAAA
Organism: Melanophora roralis; assembly: GCA_963583895.1. Taxonomy (NCBI): domain Eukaryota; kingdom Metazoa; phylum Arthropoda; class Insecta; order Diptera; family Rhinophoridae; genus Melanophora; species Melanophora roralis. The sequence goes on from OY757189.1 coordinate 78,031,853, forward strand.
AAGGTCTGGGATATGCAAGTTTACAACCCTACAGTCCTTGCAACCTGCTGTTATGGTTGAACAACTGAATATTCATGTCAGGCGCCGTTTCTTAAAGCTTGCGTCAATTCCGCAATAATCACAAGTGCTTATATGACTTCATTTTTCATAATTTGCTATTCCCTTAGCTCATGTAATGGTTCAAGTTTCGTCACTGTATAAAAGGTCCAAAAGGAACAGTGTCTTGTAAAGTGCCACCTTTTTTCATTGAGAAGGTGTTCTTTATGGCTCTCAATTTCCTACCAAGATCCATAAAGCACCAGTTAGGTATCGAGTTGCCAGTGTGAATTTTGCCAAAAACGCTGTTTAGTCTGCTTCATTCATTTATCTATACTTTTTCTTCACTCCTTCCCCCCTTTCTATATCTTTCCACAAGCAATAAAAAGGAACCAAACTACCAGATCCAGGCAAGCTTTATTATTCAATTTCATGGCTGCGATTTTATCTTACCTAAGAAAGAAAAACCCAACGTTATTTATTTGCAATAGTTATTCTTCACTTCATTTTCATACTGACATCCAAAGCTACTGTGATTGTGGATCGAAGTAATACAAAATTCAAGATCTCTGGTATAATTAGAGGCAATAGAAAGAACATTTTTGGTGGACCAGCTTGGAAAAATCTGGAGCTCGGCATACATGGGAATAACAAGGACACTGCGTACCAGGCCTTCAGAGACACTGTGAACTTAGATATATCTGCTAGTGGCGCAGTGAGGCGTAAGGCGTAGAGCTGCTGAAGACCGAGGACAATTCAAGATTCTAGAGCACATTGTTCTCAATCCAGGTCTGACCCTCGTAATATGATACACGCTATAAGGACTTTGGTGTGTCAGGGTTATCAATCAACTATGACAACAGGTTGTACTCAAATAGTTCTGCTATAAAATGCACTGTTAGATTCGTCGGCTACTCAGTGGTTCTTAAGTTAAGTTAAATAAGATCCATATAAGTTATTTTATGAAGGAAATTTTCACGAAAATTTTGGGATTTTCGTTGACGACAAAACGGCACTTCTATCACTCAATGCACACATTACAATGACTTTAGTAGCAAAGCTTTTTAGACAGATTGGGTTGATATCTCTTTAATTTGGGGTCTTGGGCATTTGGACTATTTTGGTAATTAACAGGCAGACGACCTAGATAAGCCGGATCTCCTTTACATATTTAGTTTACTCAATCAATCGCAATTTCGCTAAGGACTTTTAAGGACTTAAGGCTTATCAAGTTTTGATTGTCTGTCCCAACAGGGTCGTATTTTAATAGACGGCATAACGCTCTAAAAGTAAAATTTAGTGTTGATAGTGACTAAATATATTTTCTCAATTCAAAAACTAACCAACTATTTCCCAAAATGAACAAAAATTCGGCATAAGCAAGTTTACCGGCAAAACTTATTTTAGTAGGGTTTTCGCATAAGGGCTGACTTGTTTTGGCGCTTTTCAAAGTAGTTGATCCTTTCAAAATAAAATTTGCTTGTATGAAACAGTTAAGCTTAGAATCACCCCATCGCATATATTTGCGACACGTTTTTTCTTTTTGTTACATAAAGTTAAATTTTTGGCAAAAATCTTACATATTTTTAAAATGAATGCTCAATAGAAGTAAAGGCACACATATGTACACATGATGATGTGCATCTAACAAGTGGAGTATTTTAGAGTGACACTAATCCCACTTGAACGTACGTATGTCACATGCACATTGTGCAAATGTGTCAAATTGAATGCGTGTAAATAAGAATGTAATTTCAAATTTGATTTTCAAACACGAATAAAGAGATCCAGTAATGCCAGATAAAGAAAAAATGGTGAAAAAATCGTAATAAAGGAACTAACTATGTTTTTATTTGCACGGAAATAGTTGTGTAGAAAATTTTGAAATTCAAAGAACGTTTAAAAAAATTATATCTAAAGTTAATCGCAAAATTTGAAAAGCGGCAAATGCTTTTGGACTTTTTGTTTTCCAAAGACCATAAATAAATTTTTAAGCCTTATGAAATTGCTCTTTCTTCTAACAAAATGTTTAACTAAAATTAAATGATTTTAAAACATACACTGTTGAATTTTTTCTTTGCAATTTATTTTTCTTTTTTGATTTTAGTGGTGGAAAGTTGCTTCAATTAAGAAAATTAAAAATGCAATTTTTTGTTATAATGTTAGTTTGCCGTGAACATTTTTCTCTTATTTTTTTCATTAAATTTATGTCCAATTGTTTGTTTAGTTACATCAATACGAAAAAATGTGCAATTTATTCTTCTAATGACTACAATTACATAAATTATTGACAAAATCTGATAGGGGTGGATGGAAGTTGATTTTCTGCGTAGAATTGACAATGATTTTTTTTTGCCGATTATGTTTCCAAAGTAAATATAAAATGATGTTGACAATTGGCAACATCTTGTATGAATTTTTAATTTTGCCTTTAAGGGTTCGAAGGAAAAAACTAATTTTTTTAAAACGTGTGTGGATTTTGAATTTTAAACTTTTTTGACAATTTTTAAAAATATAAAAACATTCGAAAAATTAAAGTTTTAGAAAATTTCTTGTATGTTGTTTTTTGCTCTGATACTATTAAAAAAGGTCCAGAGTGGCAAATGCATAATTTTAATAATTTGATTTTTTACTTCACTTTGTGAAATCATGTATGTCTTCTTCTAAATAGTTAAAAATTTTCAAGAAAAAATATAATAATTTCGCGAAAAAGCCTCCACCACCAGAGGCCAATATGCTTTATGTGAGTTTGTTTAACAAAAGTAAAAGGACGAATAGTAAAAGAATAAAAAGATCTTGAAAATTTAAAAAAGCGAAAACGGGGAGTAAATTATGGAATATTTAAGAAGAGGAAAAGAAAAAAAGGAGTAAGTCTCGTTGACAAACCCTGTTAAAATGTGTCTCTTATTTATCCATCTTACACTTTTAATAAATTCTGCAGCGACAGTACATCTAAAATGTTGGCTTACAGCCACTTTTTTTAGGAGCAGTGATTCACATTTACGAAATCCTACTCGTCTCGCTGATCTTCTTATCTAATTTTGCAGAAAGTTTGTACTCAGTTCAGTCTCAGCCAAAGAAGTCAGGAAATATAGCAATTAACCCTGTCTCTTCGGGCATGATGTTACTTATGTAAAGCTCATGTCTATTTTAAGCTGCAAAAAACCGAACAATGGCATTACTGACTTATATTTTAACTCAATACCGTAAATTGTTGAATGGTCTTATTATAATACCTTGAGACAGAGCAAAGCCTAAGTTCGTTTACAATTGCTCACAAGCGAGATTTGATAAGAGGCCTGCTAGTACTATGAGCCTGACCTTGCTCTCGATTGTCACAACTTTTCCATTTCAATTTCTTCCCTTTAATTTCATGGCTACCGTACCACTAAGGATATGCTACATTTTTTCGGAACTCGGATGAGTTTTCAATATCCAGTAATTCAATTCGGGGTTATCCCATAGTAGGGTATTACAGTTCTTAAACCAATCAAAATCAATTACCTGAAGAGTTTTTCGGCCTGACTTCTCTGCCAGCATTATCTTGCACTAAGCGTACAGCTACACCTAGAGCTACGAAGGCCTTAATTGGAAGAATATATAGAATTATACTAGAGCTGCTTATAATGTTCTACTTCTGGTACCTTTACTATTTAATATAGAGTATCTCTTTGCTCTTGGCAAAGCTTTCTTGTGTTGCACCTTTTCAAGGCCTTCCAGGAGGCAAGGCTAAAATTGATTGGAACTGGCCTTACAACGGATAATGGATGTGTAAGTCCTTTTTTTATTTCCGTTTATACAGGTGCAATATGCATCCAGCGGTTTCCTGATTTTCGCTGTGTTCGCATCCCTGTCTATGCTCAACCTCTTCTGCAGGCACTAGCAGCTCCACACTTGGAGTATGGCAAGGAAATCTGGGAAAGATTTTTTTTCTTGGTATGCTCAAGGAGTTGGTAACTCCTCTATCTTAAATGCAGGAATTTTAAAATTTCCAGGCTTCTTAGCTCAGAATCTGGTGCAAAAATCGAGTTTTGACAGCTACAAAATAATTTTGGTGTAATGTAAACATTTTTAAAAAATTGAATGGGAAGGAGTAAAGATAATAGAAACCAATAGAAACTGACCATTTTATAAAAGACCCCTAAACTTTCGTTTTTTAATTGCCAGAAATGAATTTTGTTTTGATATTTATATTTTGAAAACAATTTAGTTATACCGGCTCACTGTGCATACAAAACAACCAATGTAGGGGGATAAAGGTTTGACACAGCCGAATGTAAGGCTCTTAAATATTAGAAGAGAAATGGTTCTACCAGGTTTGCGAAAATTAGCTGGTTCATTATCCTTTCTCCTTAAAAGATCGTTAGCCCTAATTTATATTGAAGTCCTTATATATGTATGTCGGTAGCAGATTCGAGCTTATCTTGCACGACTTACAGATTTCTAAAAGGGAGTAAATTTAAAAATGTCAATGGGTGAAGCGTAATAAAATTTTCCATATTTTAAAACTCATTCCATAAATATCAAGCTACGTCATATTTCGGCAGTTTTTATAATTTTAATACCAAGTTATCAGTTATATGAAATTCACAAAACAGTTAAATTTTATTTTAAAGCCGATCTTGAAAAAGGACTCGTTGTTAAGGGTGTCTTAAATTGCGTTATGCCTAATAAAGTGCTACTTTTTGAAATATTTTTATTTTTTAAGGCCATTTTATTTATTAAATTTATTGTACTTGCCACAGTCATATCTTTTAATCTACTCCATTAGGCTCAAGTATTTATATGTGCAACAAATAATATGCAAATTAAAAACTAATAAAATAAATAATTTACCTTATAAATATATTTATTAACTTCAATAAAACCCTACAAACAAAATATTTATTAAGGACATCGACAAAACAAAAAAATAAATCTCGGCGATTATCCGAGTAAGGGATGCAGCAGGGTGTTTACTTTGAATTTTTGTCTAAGTTAACTATTTGCATGCCAAACATTCGTGGTAAGGGTATTTGGCGTTTGTGCAGATGTTTGAAGTGCCCACAAATATACGTCTTGTATCCACCTTTAAGTAATTCAAATGACTTTCCGAGTCGATTTAGGGATTGTCCGTCCGTCCGTGTGTGTGTCGGTCTATTTTTGAATATAGCACCAATACTAATTTTTGATCAGCCATAATTTCCTCCAGTCGTAAATTTCATTTTATTGTTAGTATTTAAACTATTATTTGTTTGTTTTGTTGCAGCTAATTAATGCTTGATTAGGCTTTGCTGATCGCAATTAGCTTGATTTGTATTACATTTTTAAAAAGTATAAACAATAAAATATTACGTTAAATTTAAATAAATTATAAAATTATTTATTAAATTATAGCTTTGCCTTATACTTTTTTTTAAATGTGTATATTGTATTAAAAAAATATTTTCACTCGCTTAAAAATGTTTGCTGGTTGATATTGTACTTAAAAATTATAATAATATTTAATGGTTACGCTGTTTGTAATAAACACATACACACAATTGGTATTATAACCGTTTTGCATTAAATAATGACATTAAATTTAATGAATTTTTATCATCTTTAGCAAATAATTGAAATCGATTATTATGTGCGCTCACCTCAAACGCACATAATTAACATAAATTTCAAGTCCCCTGCAGTTATTCTAGTTAGAGTTTTTATTGATGCCATTAAGAACTTAGTATAGAGCAAAGTAAATTTTATATGTTTGACAAGAAGTTGTTGTTTTAAGAAGTTAAATCAAGTCAAAGAATAAAACCACTTTATATTAAAACATTTTTTAAATTATGTTTTTTCTTGTAACTGTTATTTTTCTTATAATTTAAGTCATGTAATATTTTAAAAAATGCAGGGATTTTTTCTTTTGTTTAATTATTTTAAATAGCTTTGTGTGTATATTTAAAGTAAATTGCAAAATGTTAATTTATTGATTTGCTTAATAGTCAATATAATATTTTTAAAATCTGCGTATGTAATAGCTCACACTCGACCAATAATAAACTTCTGCTTAATTAACCTTAAAATATTTTATAAGTTTTCCAAACAGAACAAATTTTTTTCCTTTATTGTTTCATTAAGAGCAACTATTAAAAAACCAAAACGGTTTGTAGCTAATAACTTAATTGCCTCAGGAAAAATTATAGGTTTATTAGAGGTTTAACCATAGCAATGATTCTTATTTACAAAGTCTTCAAAAAAGGAGTAATTTTGAATGGACATTTTCTAGTTTAACGCTCTTGTATTCTTGTTTTTGTAAGTATGCAACACACTTTAAGTTGAGTTTGTATACAATAATAAAAAACAAGCATAGGTATGTAGATACTAATATAAACTAGAGCTTTGACTTTGAAGTGCAAAGTCTCTCTAGTCTAGTGATAAACCCTGCTTATGAGCATTGAGGTGTGTTGAGTTAAGTTCAGTTATGTTGAGTTTAGTTTAAGTTAAGTGTGGTGGTAAATAAAGAAAATTATATGAAGTCCCAGGTTCAAGTCGCCATTAAGGCTGGTAATGTAAACCTAATTTAGTGTTTATTTGTAAACTAAATAAAATTAGTCAAATAAGGTAGATATTTACACAAATAATGATATAAAATTAAATAACTATAAATAAATATAATAGTAAAATAATAATGAGTTTTATAAAAACTTCTGATAACTCAACTAATACTTTTAATTAAACCAATTAAAACGTTCATTCATAATTTTGTTGCATTTTCATTAAATTTCTTTATTGTATATATCTAAAATTGGAGCAAACCCTAAACTTACATATTCATTTATTAAAAATATTTTTATTTTCAAATGCAGTTGAAATAAAAAAACTCAATTCAACATTACTTTCATATGAGTTTATTGTGATTAATAAAATAAACAAAAACGGCTTTTAATTAATGATTTAATTGTTCCAATAAAATATATAGGTTTTTGTAGAAAGTTAACAATAGCAATAATGCTTATTTACAATTTTTTTAAAAAAGCGATAATTTTGCATAGACATTTCCAGTTTAACGATTTTGTTCCATCGTGTTTGCAAGTATTCAAATTCTTAAACAAAATATGTTACTCAAATCTAAATTATTTAAATTAAAAAAATTGCTTATACATATGTCTTTTGGCCTGACCGTCACAAGGTGCCAGGTTCAATGCGTGACTGGGTCGGTCAATAAATTTTCTTATTTTATTTTTTTTTCTTTGGTTTTGGGATTTTTTAAAAATTTTTTTCTGTTTTGTTTTACCTCTTTTTGATTTTTGTTTTGCCTTTGCTTATGATTGTTGAGGTGTGTTCAGTTTAGTCAGTTGAGTTAAGGTTCCCAGCAAATCTTTTGTTTACCTGGTAAGTTAGCAAGTAATATTAGAGATGAACAAGCACTAGTTACCTTTCGGCCAAATAACTAATTATTTTTGTTTGAGTTGTCCCGAAATACACAAGCTCTGCATACAAATGTGTTTGCAAAAATCAATAGAATAACCAGTTACCAATGATTAACTGTACAAAATAAATAAAAATTTATGGGTTTTAAAACGAAAACATTCTATAAAACCTGTTTTATAATCATATGTACCTACAAATGTAATTTTTAGCGCCTTTACTAAAAGGTAGTTTTTCTGTTGTAACAACCTCATTACCTTGTAACTTATGAAATAATGACAGCTCATTACGCAAACTCAAAAATTTGGTAGGTTTTAGTGTGGTGGCAAGTACATAAATGTGATATTTTTAAAAGCAAAACACCTCGTTGTTTGCGTGGGTAGAGCGTACGCCTTCTAACCATAAAGTCCCAGGTTCCAGTTGCTATTGAGACTTGGAATGTAATCTGTAAGGAAAATAAAATTTTTCAAAATAATTCTTCAATAAAAATCTTATCACAATTATTTGAACCAGAAACTATTAAGAAAAAAATTAAATTTAATTTATTTGTAAATTAAAAATTAAATAGTTTTGAAAAATTTAGATAAATATAAAAATAACAAAATCAAATAATTATAAATAAATATAATTAATAAATTAATATATTTTTTTGAATATATTATAATTCAACTAATATTTTTGTTAAATCAACAAAATAGCTGGTTATAATTTTGTTGCATTTAATCGAAATTCCGTGACCTTGCCCAAACTACAAAATATGCTAAAAGTTAACAGATTTACGGTTCAGTTAGGTAATTAATGCTCACTGCTTAATCTTTTTAAACAAAATTTTTAGTTTTGAAGACACGAAGAGTGTAGTGCTCTTGATTTAAACAAAAACCAAATATGTATATTAGAATGAAAATTTATTAACCATGTTGATGATTTGCTTTCCTGCGGGAGCTCCATAATGGCATCTATATTGATTTTTATAACACAACTTTTTTAATTTAGCAGAAGTTTAGTCCGAACAACTTTTACCATATTTTATCGATTAAATTTTCTCTTAAATACTTAAAAAACAATCCAAAATTTTACATTTATTACAGCTCAGTTAAATTAAATTTAAATTTTTTTTGCTGGCTGTTTACACTTTTTTAAATAAAATGTCCAATGCGATACAAAACCAATTACAAATTCCCAATATATCCCTCCTTTTTCCATGTGGCAATAAATATACAATAAAATACAATTTAAAACTAAAAACACGAACAATTAAAATGTTAATTAGGTGCTAAAATAAATTGTAATTTATAAAATAAATTAGATATTTATATGAATTTAATACACAGTACACGAATACAGACATACATATATTTGTTTATACATATGTATGTATCTCATACTACGTCAAACGTGGTCACAACTCAAAGTTCATCGGAATAACTTTTTTGTCTTTAAAAGCATGAACAACAATATTCCTAAGGATGATACATATATTGTTTAAAGTATTATTATAAATAGACATTGAAAGAACAATATTTTTGCTTATAATGTTCAATAGAAGACATTTAGCTTAGTAATTATAATTTACTAAAAACAAGTAAGTCAGTCAATCCCGACTATATTATTTCCTACACCACATTTTTATTGGGGCTGTATCGAAAAATTAACGGATAGTGTATTTGTTCAATTTGATAGTTGATGACAATAAGTTAAACAGACCCATGTGCAAAATTTTGTTGAAATTGAGTGATAATCGTGTCAGTTATATTCCAAAATGCTTACTCTGTTAGGATGTTTGTATATGTCAGAAGATTTATATGTGCCAAATGTCATTAAAATATCTTTATACTTTGTACTTTGTACTTAGATTACAAGAATACATGGACGGAAATTCTTGAATGGACACGGTAGTGATTTTGAGTCTATCACTATATCTAAAGGTGGGTCACAGACCTTAATTTTTGCGCGTTACAAATATTTTCGCAAACGCATAATACCTGTACCACGTATGTATTGTGCCACTTATTCATTGCCCTTACACCTGATTTTTTTAGCCACGTTACACAGTTATAAGATTTTTTTCAATACCTGTCTAGAAGGTTTAGCGTTAACTATATGTCGAAACTTTTGTATTTAATAAGTAATTTTTAAATTTTTTGATAACGTGTCTAAAATAAGATTTTGTGTTATTTCTACTGAACAACCAACCTATTGGCCCAATGACCATAACAAAATGCCAGACGCAATAGATTTTGTCGTAGCAAAAGGTATACCCCGTGGCTAATTGAGGCTCTAGCCTCCATGGATTTATCCTCTGATCACTCTCCCACAATAATCACTATTTGCAGTCCACACCAAATAGCGACTAGTGATTTTTTTCTTATCTAAAAGAGTAAGTTGATTGAAATGTAAAAAATATATTAGCCCTTACTGCTCGAAAGATCTACCACTTAAAACTACCGGAGACATAGATGATTGTGTGAGTATCCTAAATGAAAACATCAAAGAAGCCGTTTCACATGTTTCTTCTACCTACCGTCAGGCCAAATACAACAAAAATTTTTTTGCCGATGTGGAAAAGCTTTTATCTGAAAAAGTAGACCCCGAAGAGAATGTCAAACGCATAGGTCACCCCAACTTAACACTAATCTAAAAGAATGTACAAATCGATTAAAAAACTTGCTGGAGGTATCCAGAAGTGCATCAGTTAAGGAACATTTGGAAGGTCTAGACGCGACACCTCAAACAAATTATTCTCTATGGCGATCAACCAGACGTCTTAGAAGACCCGTTTTTGCAAAACCACCACTACGAAATCTGAGAAGACTCAGGGAAAGAAATGATGAAGAAAAGGAAGAAAAGTGTTCATTCCCAATTCATGCACTGACATAAGGAAATTACCGCCTGTTGTTGCTAGACGTCAAATAGAAATTCGTTGCTGATTTTCAGATGTTGCAGAGGCTTTAGCTAAAAGAAAAAAAGCTCCTGGGGTTGGTAAAATAAGCAACAAGATGTTCTTAGAGCTCCATTTTACAGCTAAAAGAATAATTATTTTTATTTTTAATACCATATTATGGCTCAAACATTTTACCCCAGTGTGGAAAGTTGCCTTGGTAAAGATGATTTCTAAGCCTAAAACAGATCCTTCGAAGGTGGAGTCTTACAGGCTTATAAGTCTGTTACATACTATGTCTAAATTGCTTGAGAAATTGCTTAAAAATAAGCCGACCCTGATCTTGAATGACAATAATTGTATTCCAAATCAGCGAATTGGCTTTCGGACTCACCATAGTGCCATCGAACAAACCCTCATCTTGCTAGAGGTGCTAAGAAAAGCCTTTCAGGAAAAGAAATACTACTCCTCGCTCTTTATTGATGTCTCTCAAGCTTTCGATAAAGAATGGCACGAAGGCCTGATAAACAAACTAAATATAAAACTTTCAGCTAATATTTTCCAGATATTTTGATCAAAAGGGAAAGCAAATACATTGTTCCCAAACACTAGGGGCTGGTATTCCTCAAGGGAGTATATTAGGCCCAGTACTGTACTTGATTAACAGAGCACATATGCCAACCAACCATTTTACTCACACGTCGACATTGGCAGATGATACCGCTTTCCTCAGTATTCATAAAGAGCCTAAAGAGGCTTTGAGTCAACTACAACAACACGTAACCCAGTTAAAAAAAGGGCAAAATTATGGGGTATTAATAGAAATGAACAAAAATGCACTCAGGTTATTTTTTCTTTACGCAAGGAAACGTACCCCCCCCCCCCAAATTCTTATGAACAACCAAACGGTGCCTTAAACAACCGAGATGTAAAAACTTGGCATTCACATTGATCCCCGCCTCACATGGAATTCACCTAAAGATGCGAAGTTGACGCAAACTTGTAGGTCTCGTACATGACAGGGTTGAACCTCTATTGACCCTTACTATATGTCATCAAGATAGAGTTATTTGACTTAGTTAAGTATACTCTTGATGGTAGCTCGTTATTCACAAGGTATAGATTGAGGCTGTAAATATTATATTGTAATAAAGAAACCTTGGCCTTACAATTTTTAAGATACCTTGAGCCTAATAAGTAAATGTTTTCTGGCATAATAAACTATTTAAAAAAAAATATAATTTGTAAAAAGCGTAAGCAATTTTTTACTACTAGTTACAATGCTCTTACTGTGTCGTCTCGCATTAATTTGAAATAATTTTTTTAAGGAACTTTTTATTTTAGGTTAAGGCTTTCATTTTTAAAAACACCTACAGAAGTTAATAAAGTTTTATTAATAAAATAAAAGAAATGCCAGCATTATCTTACAAAACACTTAAAGATTTTATAGATAAAAACCTAGAAAAATGAATTCTAATAAAACTCAAGAACAAATTTTATGAATTATCATAAAATTTTATTACACATTTTGTTTGTGTTCAACGCACTTAAAACATCTATAAAGAAGAAAGCATAACATTTGTATTATTAACAATATTTTTGTGTTATTAGTAAAAGAACAAAGAAGTCAGTCACAGTCAGTCAGTCAGTAAGCCAGCGTCTGACATATTAACAGTCACTTAGTTCAGTTCATTTATTTACTTTATCCAAAATGAAATAACATTTACACCTTTATTACCCTCATTGAAGCAAAAAGCAGCAACTTTTAGCACCAGAAAAATATTCATGCTAATGGCAAGTGGTAACAAAATGCGAGGTGGGACTAACACTTATAAGAAAAGTTACTAAGAAAGTCAATGAGTTTATAAAGATGGGTGTTAATAGAGAAGGTGGGGTTGTGTAAATAAAAAAAAACTTTTATTTTTTCTCCTTAAATTGATTCCAGTCACGATGCCATGGTGTGTCATTATTACATACGAGAGATGTACTATACATTAATTTGGCCCAGACGAGATGTAATTGTATATTAATTTAACTGGTTGGAATAGTCAAAAACTTTTTCAACAAATATTAGAAAATTCTTTTGCTGATATTTAGAAGGGGGTTTTGGTTTCTTTGGCGGACAAGAAAAAAAGCAACACAAAGGAAAAATAAATATAATGATAAAATTAAAAATAATGCTACAACTTTACCTGAGCAATTACACGAAGTTTTAAAATTCCCCAAAACAACTGTCCCCGGTGAATTTCAAAGTAGAGTGGATCACTTTATAAAGCTTAATCTAAACTGTTTTCCACCTTCTTAAACAATGCTGGGAGATATGCAATACTATTTCTTTATGATATTTAAAGGCAGTTTATATATATAAAGACTCTGACTATTGTGCTCTGATATTAGCCCCAAAAGTGCCATTATTTTAAAACTTCTTTTCACCTGGGGATTTGATCATTAGGCAAAATACAAAAATTTTTTGGAGATTAATTTTTTCCAACACAAAAAGAAAATGCAGAGGGCGAATTTCTTGAATTCC